>WPIO01000041.1:2002500-2017500 GCA_009760855.2 Cristatella mucedo
AGAGAGAGAGAGAGAGAGAGAGAGTAATTTTAGGAGTGACAATTGCCAGGGACAAAACAAACAGTCCAGCATGGCGAGCCGCCAGACTGTACCTAACTGTGCATACGAGAGCTATGGGACGCTGAGGATGCACCGCCTTGGTATGTGAGAAGTGGGTGGTGGCTTAAGGCACGCACATCTTATTAGGGCCCAGGCTCTTCGGGGCCCAGGCCGCTGGGCGCAGTCTCCGGCAGCGGCCTCTTCTTCCGTTGGTGCATCCACGGGATTGCCAGGCCATCAGGATGCACGGCAAGCACACCGAAAAAGTCACCTGAAACTAGAGGCAATTAAAGGATGGGGTAGGGATGACAGTAAGAAAGAGATAGGGACAGGGCAGGGAAGGTAGGGATAGAGGGCCTGGATCTCTCTGTCGTTTCGGCCATCTGAGCCATCCTTGGGCCGATCAAGCTTGCCTCGGAGCTAAGCACAGCGCTCGCTTGAGCCTCAGGGCTATCCGCTCGGTATCTGGATCCTGAACAGCCGGATTCATAAGTGTGTGCGACGAGAGTGTTATTGCAGCGATTATATCGAGGGTGATGGCTGCGAGAGCGGCAGGGGGAAGTTGTCACATTAATCGACAGACAGCTACTGAGGTACCACTGGCACCGTGCACGCCGGTACTGTTCCTCTACTTACCCGCCGGTGAGCGTATGTTGGACTCGTCATTGGGGTCGGCCGGTGCACAGCTGTGGTCGAGCAGTGAGGCTTGAATGGGAGAGAGAGAGGAGCGGTGGGAGTCGTGCTTCCATCTGCTCCGTGCCTAGGAAAATAAACATGTAATATTGGTCATTGGCTGGCGCTCTGTGTGGTGTGCAAACCAAACTAAACGGAGAAAGGCGAGTGGTCTGACCGAGGAACTGGTGTCTGCTCCGGGTTCTGCCAGCCCCACCCTCCGAAGCCCGGACCACATACAGTCAGCCTTAAGTTTAAGGATACGAGGGGGGCACGTGGTGATGACCTCACTTCCACTCGATTCTTTGGGTGTCGCGCAGTTAGGTGTGTCCTTAGTCCTTAGGAGCAGTGCTGATGGAAAACTGCAGGGTGCTTTTGTGGGCTGGGAGGCCGGGATTCAGGCCACCCCACAAAGCTGTACTGATGCTGCTGTCCACTCGTCCAAACACACGCGTCGTAACACAGCGAGCTCAGGAACCGACGGTTCCTCGGATCTAAAGGTATAGGGGTCTCGAGTGTCACCGCGAAAACCTCCTTTTCGGCGGAATCTATATTTATAGACGAGCGTTGCGCTCAAACTGGCGTTACAGGGCGATACAGTCGACAATCTTTGGCGTCCAAATTCGCTCAACTCACTTCTAGTGATCAAGCTTCCAAAGCCCAGGTACCGTGTGCACGGTTAAGGGCGCTGCGTTTGCAGCCTAGTAGTGTCTAGACTGAAAAACCTCACATCCCAAAATAGAAATTCTTGACACGAGAGCTTTGAAAAGCAACGTCAGGCGAGTGGTTGACCCTGTGGCATCAAGAGCCGTCGCCTGCACCTTTTGAACTGCCGGTGGCCTTATAATAATAAGAAACTTCTCAAGCATCGAAAAAGAAGTCAGAGCAATAGAGTCTCTGCAGGGTTACTTTTAAATACGCTAAAAAAAAGCAAATCAACTGGTTATTTATACCATGCACAACACAAGCACGCTTTAGTACACACGTGACAGTTTTCGGGTTATAGAGAAAATGCTGTAAGGAAATGTCAGATAAAAAACCCAATGGAGCCATGAAAAAGCAGATAAAATAGCTATTGAAACAATGAAACAGCTCGCGTGGACATTCTTAAGATAGGCGTTAGTCGAGTTATCGAAACTAATGCTAAAATTAAACTGACGAAAAGGGGACGTTATAAGGAACGCGGAATTTAAGAACGCTCAGAATTAATCTATGCTATCGTCGTTCATTTCTTTTATCAGGACGATAACTTAATTGCCTAGTAGTGTCACTAAAATATTTTATATATGTGGCTACTCCGCCGCCTCAGACGGCCTAATCAGTCCACCGACGTGCTGATACTAATGCTGCTGACCTTTACTTAGATGGGTTTTTATTAGGCCCCAGCCATAAACTAACCTATGCGACTTAATTGTCGAAAGCTTACTAACCTAGCATTTGAAGGTTTTTCTGCAAAATGATTAAAAATAACTTGATATCGCGGCAAACAAATTAAAAGATAAATGCTAACTCTAAGGCATTATTTAGACATTCACTTTGATCTTTGGCTAATTTGATCACTCGCTCTAATTTGGTATCGCTCTATGTCATATGGGCGATAAGTACTAGAGAAGTCTGTAGATACTGCTTTTTCCTGCTAAAAGGCACTAACAATAGTACATTTGTGTAGCGCCCGAGTGAGCTTACTCTTTTTCTAAGCACTTTGCAATAGCTGCAAAGGAAGAACGATCGAATGGTTAATTGTAGTATGCTCAATGACAGCAATCATAACTTGGCTAGCGGCATGTACAGGGTCAGCATGCCAGTAAGATTAGTGGCAGCATGCACACTGTCAGCACGCAAAAGCACATAAAGAAAGAATTCCACTGACCCACAAAATGCGGTGATAAATAGATGAGTCTCCAGCTTCATTATAGATGTCGTCAAGTCACGGATGTTTTAACGCCTGTCGGAAGTGGTTGTGGGAGGTTGTAAAGGACGCCTAGGTTGTGGGAGCCTGTGAACTAAAGGCTAGGTCTCCAAAGGATTTGAGGTTCCTTCGAGGTGTAGGCAAACGACGCAATTCGAAAACAAGGTATTTTGACGCTTAGCCTGGTGGGGAGTAGATCTGAGAGGTAAAAATGCAGCAGATTAAACGACCTCTTTTGTATAGCGGCAGAAGAGCCTCAAAGGCTATCGCCGCCGCTTGCAGCGGCAATAAAGGATCGCCCACCGCAAAATTCGAATACAAAACATCGGGACCGAGATTTTGAAGAGCAACTGACTCACTTAGTGTGCCATCACAGCTCAGCCGGATAGTTAAGGGGCCTAAAAGTGAGTAACATAACCTTGAGGTCGGTGTGCTGCTTGACTAGAAGCCAGTGCTGGTGAGCTTTGGTGTGATGTTGCAACTTCGAAACTCGACTGCTACCGACAAGTCTAGCCTCAAAGCTTTGCATCAGCTGTAAACGCCTGATTGCACAGGCCGGTAGATCAGCAAGCAGGATATTACAGAATTAGAGACGGGATGTCAAAAATGCATAGACAAATTTATATGTAGTGTCCCTGTCTAAGCAAGCCCGAATTTTAGCAATATTATGTAACTGAAATTAGGCAGACTTGACTGCGGAGCCTATGTAGTATTTAGCGATAGCTCACTTTGGCACAGGATGCGAAGATTTTGTGCAGAGTCAGCAGGAGACATGCCGGCGGAGCAAATGCTTAGCGTTAATTTTTCTAATTTCTAAATCCCACTTGGTTTGCCCGTAACTGGTAATTTGTTTTTATCATCAATAAGCTAGGGTGAATTTACGGATTTTTTTTAAATTTTCATCAAAAAACACATAAAATTTATACTTACACATTAATCATTCAGAGTTGCTAGTGACGCAGTTGTGGACCGCTAAGGGCTGTCTATCCGGATCCACCGAAGCCGTATATAGCACTTATGCCGTCTGGTCACCAACTACAGAAAAACTCAATTGTAAAGTTGCTTTCGACTCCATAGTTTGCGATGGTAAATTTTTAATATTCCACAAACCAATATTTGGCTCGAAAAAGTGTGTGACAATTTAAAACCCGAGGCTTTACAACGATTGCATTAACTGCCAAAGACAGTGCTGTTTTGATCGCCCAATTAGTGTGAGCTACGGATAGGAGCCGCCGAAAGTTGGCGGATCGCTCAGTGCGAAGTTGTCTTTCGGCTTTCCGCTCCAGAATAAATGGCCTTTGGTCGCTTTGTATTTTGAAATTCTAGAAGCAGCAAAGCCAGAATACATTTAATAGGTGTTGTTTTTCCTTGCGCCTAAACGAACCAAGTTTCCATTCAGCCGCTGTAGAAACTGTTGCACTAGAAAGGACGGCCATGGGTATGCGACAAGCAAACACCTAGTTTACATCGCCATCTTGAAAATTAACGCCGAAAGATATCGTTCTTACGAGCGTGGTGGGCGGCTTCTACGTCCGTTCAAATCTAGGCCGCAAACACCGCGCTCGCAACGGACAAAGAGCGAACTATACGCTCGAACTTAACACCAGCGGACGGTTGCAGGCATTCGGCAGCGGCAATGACGTACACCAACAGCTGTGTGGCCTAGAGCGCACATCAGCTCTATCAGCCAATGCCCCGAGTCTCAAATCCTCACTGCCCCCTATTTCGGGGCGCTGCTACCGGACCGATTACGGAGGAATGCACGGTTTTGCAGTGCGGAATCCGGTGCGGACTCTCGATTCGGTCCTCCACAAGCAGAGCTGCTGCATATCCAGTCAGGACCGTCACTTTCGCCATATGTGCCTCGCTTAAATCTCTTCTTCAATGCACCGAGCTATTCGCCGTCGTTCGATATACTCTATAGAAGCTACTTAGGCTCTGGAAAAATCCTCGCCAGACTCGTGGTGATGGATGGCCTGAAGTGACGTCAGTGCCAGGCTTTGGACCACGAGAGGCGCTCTAGCGGAGCCGCATTGAAATGGCTTCGCTGTGCGTATAGCATAATTTTGGTACTCTATATGTGCTGCTACTCCTGCAAAGCTGGATTTACACGTTCCCTGCAAGGCTTCCCAACGCAGTGCAGAAGAACTGGCACGGAATCCATGCCAAGTGTGCAATTACGTTTGGCTATCGTGTAGTTTGGTCGCACAGCAGAGAGCCAGCCGATGCCCAACACCGACAGTTCATTCCCAATGCACGGAGCCCAAGAGCGCACGGCTCCCCTCGGCCCCTACTCTCACACGACTCCCCAGTATATCCTGCATGTGCCGATAGCAAGCTGCTGGCATCACACCAGAGGATGCCACTATCCAGATTCGGCACATTCCAAATGCCTGAAACTGGATCTTCGGCATGCAATCGCTGCATCAATTCCCTGGCCATGGCTATGACATTTTCACTAACGACTGAGTCCCAACCGACATCGCCAGCGGCTCGCTTTAAGTAACTGCAGGCCGGGCGAAGCCAGCCTGCGATTGGGAAATGCCCGATCAGCTGCCCGCACCACGAAAACAGCTGGCGTCGCGATGGGGCGGGCGTTGGGCAATGCGCTCACCGCGTTATCGCGGCGCCAACGAAGCTCCTCACCTTCGTTTGGCCTGCATACTCGAAGGCCAAGGACCCTTCCGCCAGCGAGGCTTTCTGGCGGCTTAGCCTCCAAACCAAATGTTCGTAGCAAGTCGATTACCTCACCATTCGAGACGACGCTGTTATTGACAACAATATCGTCGACAAACAAATCGGTACCAGTACGAACTCGCTCATCCATGGACAAGACCTTTGCCAGAATCGCGGTCATTATTTTCGGGGCAACATTAAGTCCGAAACCTAGTCGTGTGAGGCAGTACCGACGGCCTTTGTACTCCACGACCTGATATTGCCAGAGAGCTGGATCAACATGCACCTGCAAGTATGCTTTTCGCAGGTCAATTATGCTCACGCTCTCGCCCAGCCGTCGCCACGCTCTGAGCTTGGTGCTACACAATCACCACCAGCCGTGTGACTTGAGATAAACTGATTAAGTTCTCGGTAGTCCATCAAGGGCCTCACTTTGCCCTTACTTGCCTGTACGACGGCCATTAGAGGGATCAGGCCACCACAATGACCAGCGAATGGCTGCAACCAGCCTTCCTTGTTCCACTCTTTCAACTCCTTTTCGTAGTCGGCACGAATTTCCTCTTCCGCATTGCATGAAGCGATATGGTTCGTCAATTGGGGGACGACACAACGATTCGTCCACTCCCACTTGACTGACCAGCGCCCCTAATGAAATACTGCCTTGAAGTCCTTGTCCTCAATCAGTACGTCAGCGGCCGACGATGCTAGAGCCCGGTTGACACTAGGAGACGCCACTACTGCTGCCTCGGAACGGTGTGCTGGCTCTGGAATTCCCCTTTGGCACATGAACTCAACATGACCAGCGGAAGGACCGATAAACACGCCGCCTAGGAGTTCAATGGCATCCATACCGAGTAGTAACCCGAAACCAGGAAGGGCATCTGACACGAAGCAGTCCAGCACTATGGTTCGTCCGCAGAGGGCTACCGTAGCGACGCACGTGGACTTGCAGACAGCCGTGGCTCCATTCATCATCACGACTTTCTCGCACGCTCGCCTCACCCTCGCAGGGTCCGCAAGCGTCGCCGAAATGATGGACCTCGAGCACCCAGTATCCACGAGCGCAGACGCCTCGGAGTTTTCGATTCGGACACGTACCGAGGGAAGATGCGCCATAACGGAGGGGAAAGCACCGGCGCAGTAATGCGTGCTCCCTCCTACTCGTTTTTTGGCCGGTTTGGTACGACGGCCCGATCCGATAAGTTAGCAGCGAGATTTTGAATTCTCCCACAAACGTAACAGTGTCTCCCGCGACCACGGCGCGCCGCTTTAAAAGGACAGTCACGGCTTAAGCGCACGATAGCCTTGCACAGGAAACACACATCTCTGTTAGTCGGTGCCTGGGGAGGCCATCCCGAACGAGAACCGGATGTGAAGCAACTTTCTGCCGCCTTCGGAATGCTGACGTTTGCCTTCACTATGACCCGAGCCTTCTTGACAAGAACATCCGCAGGCATTTCTGCGAGGTTGTATGAGGCTTGGAGGTGCCTCTTTGCGGCCTCCGGCAGCCCAGCGACAAAGGCGCATTTGACAAAATCACCGGCCACCAGCTTAATCAACCGATTCAAGTCCGCCCAAAAGCCATCCAAGTTTTCACCTTCAGCAAGGCGACGCGAGGCGAAATCCTCGTAGGCATCGAAGCGATTCGGCGAGAATGCTGCCATCATCGCTTTTCTTACCGTGACGTAGTCTTCTTAGCCGCCTCGGGGGCGCCATCGTATACGGCGTAGTATGCCACACGTGTAAGGAATAGCGGCAGGAAATTTTGCAAGTCGTCGACTCCTTGCATCTTGGCCAATCTTTCGAACCGATTTAGCCATTCAGCGAAGTCTCCGCTGCTGCCGAATTGCAAAATTTTTGCCTCCATCAGTTGTACTTTCAGACTCATCTGTATACGGACCACACAGTCGCTCCTGCCGAGAAATAGCTTGTAAATTGGTCGCACATCAGAGAGCCAGCTGACGCCCAACACCGACAGTTTACTCCCAACGCACGGAGCCCCAGAGCGAACGGCTCCCCTCGGCCCCTACTCTCACACGACTCCCCTGTCCCCTGGTCGACTCCGATGATTCATCGACCACAACTGTGCAGCGGCCGACCCTGATAGTGAATCCACCATCTGGCCACCAGCCGGTCCATGCCACATCACAGGCGGACCACAGCAGTGCACTGGCCGACCCTGATGGTGAATCCACCATCTGGCCACCAGCTGGTTACCTGCCTGTGTCTATGCCACATCACAGGCGGACCACAGCAGTGCACGGGCCCCTCTCGGTGGTGCTTCTAACAGCTCACCAATGGCTTATCAGAGGAGCCTGCACACAATACATACATACGAACTACATTTCGTACTGAATTTCCAGAAAGTGAGTGTAAAAGCCTGTGGCGACGGCTCCGCATGGGCGGCAGCAGCCGGTCGTAACGGAATTCGAGTAGCAGCAGCCGCCGCCGGCGGAGACGGCGCATGGGGGTGACTTCAGTTCGCGTCGGCGGCCTGCTGCACGACGACGTTGGCCTAGCAGTTGACTTTGGTGTAAAAGGCGATGCCGGCCGTAGGAATTGACGCCTACTGTTTAATAGCCTGCTCAACCTTGGACCGCTCAACCGTTGACTGCTCGACCTTTGACTGCTTGCTTGAGACTCTTTCCAAATGATTGACCTCGACGAGCGCACTTCCTCCAGCTTGAATGCCTTCGGCTTACGAGGTGAATGGCAACTTCCTGTTCTACTCGCTCTCCTTAGGCTTGCATATGTTACCCCCTTGCGGAACCGTCACTAGAAACATATTTAGCGACGGACATTTCTTAGCCTCCCAGACAACTTCGCGTAAATTAATACGCGGTATTTCGTCATCTGTCATGGCTCCACTGACCTCCGCAGGTGCCTGTTGGGGTAAATACCCGGGTGATTACCATCCCGATGCAGCGCCGACCGCGCCACGCGTGGCAGCCAAGATCTCGCATAACTGAGTGGGAGAGTTCTAGCGGAAATAGGCTAACACTAGCCTCGGTTATAATTCTGCTCTCTCACACTCTGACTGTCCGAGTTGTATATCAGGTTTCCCGATTTGGACACGTAGTGGTAAGCCATGATGGCACACTAGTTAAGGCGGTTGCTTTCACTACGTCGGTCCCGAGGTCGTGGGTTCGATTCCTGCAGTGGGCGATCCTTTATCGAGACACTGCAAGCGGTTGTGATAGCCGTGAAGGAACACGACGCTTGCAGCCTGCGAGCACTGGGCTGCGGAGACCTCGCGACGGCTCTCTGCCAGACGCCTACGCAGCCGCCGCAAGCTCTCAACCTTGACCTTGGAAGGGCAGACGATGACTCGGCAGACCCGCCCAAATCCATGCATTGGCGGCATCTGTGGGGACATCAATCTACCACAAACTGCCGCCAGTTGTCGGGTGGGTTCGGAACGAACAATGGCCCGACAGTGAGTGCGAAAAACAACGCATGCATGGAATATAAGGGTTGCCGGAGGAGTACAACGGGAGGGGAGGGAGAGAGCCCTCGACGCCGGCAGCCGTCTAGTGTGTGCAGACTGGGCTTGGCTGGCGTTGCGTGAAATAAAGGTTTTGGTGTCGGAGCCAGCAGACTTGTTGCTCGGTCGCGATACCCAGCCCGACGACAGGTCGTGCGGAGGGCTGTCACAATAGCCGTAAAGGCTCTTCTGTCGCTATCCAAAAAGAGGCTGTTTAATCAGCTAGAATTTTTATTTATTTTATTTATTTAGTGCTTCAAGCATGCTGCGACTACGACCATCACCCAACCAGTGCTCAAGTGATCACCCCTGCTCGCCTATCCGTAGCAGCAGTAAGTCCACTCCTAATGCAATTTGTCTCCGTCTGTAATTCCACAAAGCCCCGATGACTAACTGGTAATGTCACGCAGGAGGGTCTTCTATAACGAACTCATATCTACACGACTTTCTTTGTGCATACGATAGCCAAAAGATCGCACGTCACATGTCTCATTACTATTACTATTTTTGTAACATGTGCTGAATCATAATAATAATTATTATTATTATAGATTTATACAGCACCCTTAAGGAACTAAATATTTTTCCTGGCACACTGCTTATGTTGTACTTAATATAATAATATTAGTAATACATTTGATATAGCGCCCTCAGAGAACTCAATCTTTTTCCCAACACTTTACATTTAAATGATGCGAGTCAATGTGGCTAGTGACATCATGGCAGCATCAGCTCGTTGAAGCAAAGAAGGAACGATTCATGAGTGAGGTGGTGAGCCGTGATGGCACACTAGGTAAGGTGGTTGCTTTCACGACCTTGGTATCGAGGTCGTGGGTTCGATTCCTGCGATGGGCGATTCTGTATCACCACTGCAAGCGGTGGTGATAGCCGTAAAGGCTCTTCTGTCGCTATACAAAAAGAGGCTGTTTAATCAGCTAGGATGAGGTCTCAGCAGATGCTGCGAGGAACAGGTGGGTTTTTTGGTTCTATTTAGAGGTCACACACTGCTGGGCACGCAAAGCGCAAAGTAAGAAAAAATGCATCTTTGTCTGAGACTTTAATGATGCACTGTCGTTGCAGGTAGTGACCCCGTAGGGGCTCGCTCTCGTACGCGCCGGCGGCGGCGGGACAAAGAAGAAGGATGAACGATGCCCCCCACCAACGAGTTGTGGGCATGATAACCGTTGTGTAAGCCGCTCCGGATCGCGAGGAGAGAAGAGAGAGTGAGTGAGTGTGAGAGAGAGAGAGAGAGAGAGAGGGAGGAGAGAGAGAGAGAGAGGATAGCACGCGTACAGGCCGACGCACAAGCCGGAAGTAAGTCGCTGTAGCGCTGGCAGGGTCAGATGACCTGCCTTGCATTTCACAATTAATTCGATCTTGGTGTCAGCCGCTGCGGCCAGACTGCAGTGCCTAATGAGCTGACGCTCAGCGAGCGCGTTGGTGGGGCGGATTGGTATGAGTTCTAGTGGTGGCGGAACAGCATTGCGGCGATGCCACGCCCACAACCAAGAGAGTGGTGGGGGAACACTTTGGAGGAACGCCTCCATAAAGTAGTCTATTCAGCAGTCACAGAGAGCTAAAGGTGTCCAGATTCAAATACAGTGAACAACTAGCTCGAAAGCCCAATGCACATCTGACAAGTTCACGCACCACAGACCAGCTTTGAACCCAGAGCACATTAAATAGCACATACAGCCGATTAAATACTACGTAAGTACTCGGTTCATGTAGGTTGTAATTCCGGAACCACTTATAATCACTAGGGCAATATGTCCCCGGTATAGCATTCCAATATTTCAGACGCAGAGCTCGGTCAGCAGATCAGTAGGAAGTAATTAGCAAAGACGTAGCGCTCTAGAATAAGGCTCAACAAGGTTCGTTAGCTTTGGAGGCGACCCGTTTCTCTTACCCACCACATGCCCCCATAGCTTTCCAAAAGAAGTCAAATTGATGGGCAAATGAAACTCTTGGCCGAGAACTGCATAAGTTCATTTGTCTGCATCGAAAAGCTGAATTTTGAAGCGCAACAGTTACTCTTCAAAAGCCTTTGATAAGTTCGACGATTTCGATATGTTTTACATAGGTTTATGTTTGTTTGTCTTGGCATTTTCAACTCTTCAGATGACCGTCGTCCATAGACACCAACGTCAGCAGTGCTCTTCATTCTTTAAAGCGAAGCTTAGAAGTAGAGTAAAATTGGCTCGCCGTTCAACTTTCTCATAAGCCTTGGCCGCTTTAAACGAGTTGCAATGACCAATATAGGATTATGGCTTTATGCATGGCACAAGTACACGACTTGGGTCGCACCTTGGCGTAAGCACCCTTGACCTTGATCGGTTTAAGACCAATAGGCGACGTCAGTAGTCCAGGCTTGTCGGATACTCCAGCTAGATGAATGCAGGCAGCATCATGAGCCACCGAACACAATTCGCGCCATTGCATTTCTGGACTACTAACCCTGCTTGCCGCACACGTTCTAGCTCAATTATTGGATGGCCTCTAGGTCGTCGAACCTAATTGTGCCGGCGATAAAATCTCGTTTTTTCTGCTACTATATGTTAAGCCGTTATTCAGGTCAACTTCACGGTTGCACCTAGTTCAACGCAAAACTATCTCGTCCCACGCTCTTGCGTTGCATAATTGGCCGGTGCCACGGTTAGCAGCCCACGGTCTGAGTGAGCTGAGCATTGAGCATTCTGCAAACGCGAGCCGGTCTGCGGCGCTCTCGACTCTCGCTGCGGGGAGGCAAGGAAACGTACTGCGTGAACGGGAGAGCTGGTCGGCGCTCGTTCGCTCCGACTACCGACGGCTTCCGTGCGATAGACCGATCGCTGAGCTGCACCTCTAGCCTGCCGCCGCAGAGTATGAGGGGGTTAAACGCGCACTTTTTGCATGGCTTTGACTCTAACAGATCCAGTGACTCATACCGAGTCGATTACGCATTAGACATGGAACTTTCTTCGTTCGAAACCGTGCCCATAGCAGGAAGTTGCAAGTGTCTCTTTATGTTGACATTAAAAAACGCGTTTTGAGATACATGTTAGGTTTAAGATTTCGGTTTGTATGCAGTTTAGGTTTAGGGCGAGGGCCTTGGGAATCAGGGTTCGGAGGTCAGGATTCAGAGGTGCCGGGTGCTCACTCCTCTACCTCGAACATTGAAGCTTCACTCGACATTCGACGAATGCAGATGCGCTCCTGGCCTCTCTCTCTCTCTCTCTCTCTCTCTCTCTCGACGCCAAGAAAGATCACGATCTCACGATGATTCGATGTACAACTTCATTCAGCGATCGCGAAGCAGAAGCAGGTCTTGCCGCTCACTAGCACCCGGCTAATCGCCGGCCCGGGACGGACCAGGAGGGGGCGGGCCAGGATGGGGCTGGGCGAGGGCTGGCGGCAGATGGGTCAGCTGGCCCCTAGCTGGCCCTGGCTCGCGCCGAGGCTGCGCCGAGGCGCCCGGCGCAGCCTCAGCGCTTTCGATCCGGCACGGCCGCCGTCGGCCGCGTCACCGCCGCAGGCCGAAGCCGACGGCAACGCTTCCGACTGCCTCCTCGTTGCCGCTTCCACTTCGAACCCGTCGGGAGAGCTTCGACGGCCGTTGTCGCCGTCGCTGTCGGAGTCGCTGACCTCGACGTCGGCGCAGTTTCGGTCGCTCGCCGCGTGCCGGCTGTCGCAGTCATAAGGGCACTGCGGCGTCAGCCGCGCCGGTCTGTACACGGACTGGCTAACTAGGTCGCCGAACGTCAGATACTCGGCGTCGCTCTTCGACACAGGCAGGCGCAGAACCTTGTCGGGCTGGCGGCCGCGCAGTTGCGAGTGCACGCTGGCGCGGCACAGGTCGACGAGCGGGAGCGGCGCCGCGGCTCTCGAGTAGAGCCGCGCGAGCACTCGCGGCTTGCGGTAGAGCGCCAGCGGCGGCCGGCGCTCGCGGACCCACGCTTCGTTGAGCAGGCTCGGACTGACTGCGACCATGAGCGCCATGAGCGCGGTCAGGCCCTCGGCAGCGGCTCGGTAGAAGAGCGACGGCGACGCCGCGCCGCCGCCGCCACCGTCCTTGGAACTCGCCGTCGACGGCGTCGCCGCGGCAGCGGCGGCGGCGCCCCTCAAGCGGCAGCCCCAGGCGACGAGCGCGAGTGCGCACTGTTCGCTGTGCATCTGCACGGCCAGCTCGAGCGGCGTCTCGCCCCAAGCGAACGGACGGTCGACGTCGTAGCCGCGTGCGGCGAGCGTGCGGCAGGCGAGTGGGTCGCCGTGCTCGATCGCGAGCGCCATGGCCGTCACGCCTCGGCCCGTGGCGCCGTGCGCGTCGATGCCGCTGTCCAGCAGGAACTCGGCGATCGCGTACCTGCAACGACGCCGAGACCCGAGAGTGCGAGGGAGCGCAGCAGGGCGACACTGCGGAGACATGATGATGACAACCATGTAGCGACACTATGGCGACAGAGCGTTGACGAGACGAGCAGCGCGTCGACCGACTTCATAAAGGCCTGTCACTCAATTTTTGGTCCATTCGTTCTTTGGCCCCAGCTTACCTATCAGATCTACTCCACCACGAGGCTAAGCGTCGTGCCAGACGCTTTTCTGGATCCGCTACCGGATCGTACAAACCTCAAGTCCATTGAAGACCGTGCCTTTAGTTACTATGCTCCCTAAACCTGGAACTCGCTTCCAACTGGCGTCGCGACACCATCTGACTCCACGAAATTTACAAAGAAGCTAGGAACGCATCTATTTATCGCAGCATTTAGTGGATCGATGCGATTCGTCCTTTGTGCGCTTATGCATGCTGACACTGTGCATGCTGCCACTAAGCATATGTGCATGCTGACCTTGTGCACGTCACCTCTTACTACGTTATGCTTGTTGTCATTGACCATGCTACCACCAAAACCATTCGACCGTGTTTCCTTTGCAGCCTATGCAAAGTGCTAGAAAGAGATTAAGTTGTCTGAGAGCGCTATACAAATGTATTTCTATTATTATTAAGAAACTGGACGACGTAGTGCTGGAGGGATAAGAGATCCTGGTTTTGAACACACAGAGCGACAGAAGTCCAAATGTCGCCTGCCGAGGAACTGACGGCGATTGAAATCGCCTCGAACTATCTCGCTCCAGCGATCCTCTTTTTATCATTTATCTATAGCGGCTCTGAGGACCGATCCCAAAACCTCTGGCTCGACGGAATACAGAGCTGTGCGGAATACAGAGCTGTCGAGACTCCCATCTCCGACTCGCAGCAGAGAGAGCCGGATGCGCTCGGCAGTTGAAAGAAACCACGTGTTTCCGGTGTTGGATGTCACGGTTCTTTCCGGCTTCCGACACCGGAGGTCCAAGTCCTCTAGTAGCGATGACGCGACCGACACTCGTCCAGGCGAGGGAGAGAACACGCTCGGCACCCTAGCTACGCCGGGTTCCGGCGACGGCTAAGGCGGCGCCTCGTCGCCTTAGCCGTCGGAGCGATTTCGCGCAGCGGCTGCCAAGGGCTGGCTCACCTCTTGTACGCCACAGCGTAGTGCAGCGCACTATAGCCGCCGTTGGCCCGGCTGTTAATGTCGCACAGCGAGTTGACGAGAATGCTGCACACGTCGAGATTGTCCAGAAGAACCGCTCTATTAAACAAAAACGTGAAACTTCGGTCAGTACATGTTATTGACCTTGCATCTCGAACGCTAGTCTCAAACATATGCCTGCGAACCAAAAACTAAAATAGTAAAACAGCAAAAACTAAAAGCTTCGTCTCTAAACTAAAGTCTGAGACTACAATTCTCATTTAAAGACACCAGCGCAGTTATCTTCCCTTTCGTTCCAGTTTTTTACTCATGTTTTTGTGGCTTTGCGTTCGTACGTGTGCACCAGCCATAGTGTCTTCAGGTTTGCTTTTGCATGCTTGATACCCTGCCCGTTACTAACCTGTATTTACTGATTCTCCTGAAGGGATTTGTAAAGCACCCGAACAGGAAGATTAAGTCCTTCCTTACGACACTATACAATCAAAAACTAATATAATCATTGATATTAACTCACTCGATTGGTTAGATAGGACTCAACGATCATTGCCTCTATTCTTGTTTCACGAACTGACATAAGAAACTGCAAGAGTAGATGGGGAGCAGCATCCGGTCAGAGGAGAATAAGAGGAGCAGCATCCGGTCAGAGGAGAATAAGAGGAGCAGCATCCGGTCAGATGAGAATAAGAGGAGCAGCATCCGGTCAGAGGAGAATA
>WPIO01000041.1:2020000-2112500 GCA_009760855.2 Cristatella mucedo
CAGGACGGCCCAGTAGAGAGGAGTGCAGCCTATCAAAAGGGAGGCAGCCAGCGCGCTCGAGAGCGCGCTCAGGTGACGGCCGAGGCGAATCGCGAAATGGCGGCTGCGATTCGTCCGCTCATCTAACGACTCTCCAGAGGCGTTCGCGAGCGCTCGCTTGCGCGTGATCTCGCGAGAGTGGGAACTCTAAAATGCTTTCAGAAAATGCAGGCGGACATTGAGCGCAGACGTAAAAAAGAAAAGAAGAAAGAGAGAGGCGGCTCGCTCGCTCGATCGATTCATAAGTAGCTGAGCGCTCAGTCAATTAGGCCGTAGCGTCGGACGGTCGCTCGCTCAATTCATCGCCGGTAGGAGTCGGTGAGCGAGCGTGCAGCATTCGTCGGATCTCGCGGCAGACGAGAAAAGTTAGCATGTGCTCGCAAGCTCGTCGCCGTCCGAGCTGCCTGCATCTGCATCCGTCGCACTCCAGTAGGGCGCTTACACGACGGCAATACGATAGAGTTGGCCCTCGAAATGTCAACTGTCAACGGCGCTCACCCGCCAACCGGGTTGGTGAAGCACTAAAAGCCACGGAGGAATGTCGCACCGTTACAGATGAAATTACATAACCGAACTCTACGATTTTGTAAATACATAAGCGAGTCCTCTTCATGGAAGTCATTAAATGGAAGTCCCAAAGCGAGTTCAGCGGGGTATCTATTTATAACTAACTCTGCAGTCCTTTGAATATTACTGAGCTCTCATGACTCTGCTATGCTTCCCACTATCTCTTTGTTTCGTGAGACGAAGCTGTTGCTACCGAATGCGTACCGAAAGCCGCGTAGGCTGTGAGTGCGCTATACAAAACTCTCCTGCGCAACACCCACATGGTCTTTATGGCTTTGTGGAGTTACAAATGGAGATACATACATACATACATACATACATACATAAAGAACCTCTGAGCAGATCACGACTTAATTTCCGACGCTTCAAAAGCCTGGAACTCACTGCCCAATCGTTTCGCCACATCCCTGAGTTGATATTTATAAGGAAGCTGAACATGTATCTCTTCCATGCAGAATTAGCTCAGTCCGTTCACATCGTCCTCTGAGTGCCTACATTGTGCTCACTCTTACTAATTGGCTGAAAAGCTTGCTTGCCAGAAAACGTGTAAGGTGCCGTGCAAGAGATTTAGCTCTCATACACCCACATAAAATACTTTGTTGATATCATTATCATTATTAGTATTCATACATTATAATACAGTATTCTTACATTGTTATATTTTATTATTAATTCATCATTATTATGCGAGCTGGGCAGCGCTCGCACAAACCACTGATCGACTAGCGCCGCGAGCAGCGGGCGATGCGTAGACGGTAGAATGACGAAACATTAAAACAGGAGGAGATAATAAAGAAGCAAAGTCCGAGAACGCGAGAAAGCGCGTTCACCGGTAAGTTGGTCGATGTAGTTGACCTCGCACCCGCGAGCGATCAGCAACTCAGCCAGACGACCGTCTCCTCTCTCGCAGGCGTACCTGTGCGAGCGAGCGAGCGCGCGAGCTGCCGTCGGAGCCGAGCGCTCTTCGGGGGGGGGGGAGGTGGAGCAGGGCGGTCGGCCGCGAACGCGGGACGCGCACGCTGAGCGCGCCGCGCCGAGGCGGCGCGTCGCGCGCGAGAAACGCTTCCCGAGCTCTCGGTCGCTCGACGACGCCTGCGCGAAGTAGCGGCGACGGCGGCGTCCGCTTCGCCGCCGCTAAGCGCGAAGAAGGCGGCGGCGGTCCACAGTAAGCAAAGGGCTTCCGCTGCGCCTTCGCGCGCGAGCAGCAGCAGCAGCACGGGCAGCCTTGGCCGCCGAGAGAGGCTCGGCCATTGCGAAGCGAAGCGCGAGCGGAACTGCGTCGGATGCAGCGTCGTCTGCTAAGTGCCCAGAAAGAGATTCGATTCGCTGAGGGCGCCATGCAAATGCATTGTTATTGTTATCATTATTACTATCGATCGAGCGCGTCGGCCAGTCGCGAAGCGGTCCGCGCCGGCTCGGCGACGCAGCCCGCGCCCTCGACGCCTCCTAGCGGTCGGTCGAATGCGAACCGCTGCCGAGGCGGGTAAGTCGGGTCCCACGGGGGCCGGGGGGGGAGGGGGTGGGCAGAGCCCAACCACGACACCGGTCGGACAGCATAGTCGACCCTACTAAGCTAGTCAAAAGTCAACTACTTCAAGTAAGTACTTCAGTAAGTCAAGTACTTCCTTAGCGATTGCTCAACGTGGGCTACGGGCGTGCATTTCGCAGGTCAACGACGATGCCGAAGCTGCTGCTTCCAACATCCGCCAGGATCGAAGCTCATAGCTGCTTCGCGGTTTCCCTGCTGCGATAGTTAGCGTGTGTTTCGCACTGGCGGGTTCCTCCTACCCACCGCTAGTTGAAAACGTGCCTTCGGAGTTCGCTACTAGATCGGAGCTCTTTCGGGCGATGACCCGGACGGACGCGACAATAATAATAATAATAATAATGATGAGCAGATCACTGCCTATGGGCTCGCTTCGCTGAGTCATAGTAGTTCCGCCATGGATAGAGATAATAATGAGACTACTGCATGGCACTCTAAGAGTGCTAAATCTCCTTCAGGGCACTTTTAAGTTCGCTGTAAAAAGAGCATGTCGATTGGTTAGTGGCAGCATGCGCAGTGTCATAAGTAAGCACTCACAGGACTGACTATTCGCACGGATCCAGCAAATCCGGCGAGGAACAGGTAACTGCTCTAGACAGAAACCTGAACGCTCGGCAACGGAAAGGAGCGAGCGAGCCGCCTCAACCGTTTCAATTCCAACGGGCCATTTCAACGGGCCTTCAGACGCTTGAAGTAGAGCCCCCTGTCGCCGATGCGAGGCCACAGATAGAATTAGATGCGAAGACCTATTAAAATAACAAAATAAATTAAAATAGTTTAAAAAATAAATGAAAAATAAAAAATTAAAATATAATAATTAAAATAACCTATTCAGGTCATGAAAGAGTACTCGGAAATAAAAATCGACCTAAATAGAAGTAAGTCCCTTGCATGAAAAGGCTTTAACACGCGCGCGGAACCTAACGGGTTTAGCAGAAATGAAACAGTAATACGGTAAGCGGTCGGTTACGCCTCATCCACTCAAACTTCCGCTATTTTTCGGCCACGCATCGGCGCCTCAGCGGCTGCCGTACCCTATCCTCCGGTAGGCGTCTCTACGAATCTCTAGCTCGCCACCGACTCCTCGCCCGGATGTCTCTCCGAGGCCGCTCTTGCGCGCTCGACTGCACGACTTGCCGCAGGAATGGCGCAGAAGTGCGGGCACCTGTTCGGGGGACGAACCGCGAGAGACTCTTCACTGAGCGGCGGTCGCTCGCGAAAGCGCCACCCGGTCGGGCACTTTAGCTGCCATTGATTCGCCAATTGTTTGAACAGAACCGCCGACAGGCGCCAGTGGCCGAAATTTCCAAAAGCATTCACCTGCGCATAGACGGACGGTAGCAAACAGAGACGAGTTTGCACGAGCGGCGGCTACGCAAGAGCGGCGCCCTCTGAGAGCCCGCTGCCAGCTGGAACAAAAGAGCCGCCGGAGGACGGCCCGGCGACGGGTGACCGACGGGCCGACGACGGAGCGCGCAGCAGCCGCATGAGCAAAGGCGGCGGATAGAGGCTGCCGCCGATGACGAACGCTTCGCGATAGCCGCGAGCGGCGCCGCATTTCCGCCGCGGCGGCGTCGCAAGGAGGCCGCGGCGGCGAGGAGCGGCCGGGCAGTCGCTGCGAGCGCACCCGTCGCTCTAGCGTCGGCAGCGACGCGCTCGTTGCAGTTGCTCGTCGGTCGACTCTCTCTCTCTCTCTCTCTGCCCTTCCTCCCCCTGCCCTGCCCTCTCGCTCGAGCTCGCGCGTCGACACGGCGTCTAACGACGACGACTGCCAACCCCCAACCCCGCGCGCGAGGCCGGTCGTCTGCGACGATCGTCTGCTGCGGCGATTGTCTGCGGTCGGCTCGAGACGCGCGCCGGCGACGCGTGCAGCGGCGGCGCGCGCTGGCGGCGGGGCATTCGTTCGTGAGCGCAGACGCCTCGCCGCCATCGGCTGGGCGAAGATCGGCGCGCGGGCAGATGGCGCTGCTGCGCACCGCTCACCAGATGCTACGCCTGCCTTTGCTGTTGCAGGCGTTAGCGTCGGCGGGCTTGGGCTTAGCGTTGAGAAGCAGCTCGGCCACTTCGGCGTCGCCGCGCTCGGCGGCGATGAGGAGCGCCGTCGGCTGGTCGGGGCGCCGGAGCTCGACGACGTCCGCGCTCAGCTTGGCTCTCCTCATGATGGCGGCGGCCTTCCGCTTGTTGCCGCCGCTCACGGCGTCCAGAAATTGCAGCTCGAGCGACGCGTCCGCATTCCTTTCGCTCTCCATGACGGAGAGGACCGCGAGGGCGCAGGCAGCGCCGCCGTCAGGGCGACGGTCCGCGCGTGCGTGCGCGGGGACTAGCGCGGACTGGCGACAGTCTCTCAATCGGTCCGCTAGACGGCTAGCGGCACGACGGCAGCAGCTTCCTTTTACTATACCGCAAGCATAGCGTCAGTGCAAGCCCAGATGAAGGCTGCCACGGGCCAAACCGGCACAACGCGACGCCTTCCGTGTCGACGGAAGTACCGAGTCCTACCTAACTCGGGTGGCTGTAACTACTTCCGGTAGGCGCGGCGGGCCTTTCGGTGGGAGTGGCCGCTTCGATCGCTCCCATTGTAAGTCGACGCATAGGACGGGTGTGTTCAAACTTCGAGTGAGTGAGTGAAATTTTGAACGAAATATGGAGCGTAGCTTTTTGTGCGTACATCAAGCACACTCGCTGTGTCGTCAACTATGTTACGAAGATGTGCACGAGTGTGCAGCTAGCCGCCTGATACTGTAGGACCGCAACCTCATAGGTAATAATAATACTAGTGCACTTGATAAAGCACCCTCAGAGAACTCAATCTCTCTCTCTCTCTCTCTCTCTCTCTCTCTCTCTCTCTCTCTCTCTCTCTCTCTCTCTCTCTCTCTCTCTCTCTCTCTCTCTCTAGGCGCTCTAAATTGCTGCAAAGGGAAATGCAATTGAATGGTGAGTAATATCATGCTTGATAAACAAACAAAATGGATAAAATTGTTAAGTGTGAGATGCACAGGGTCAGCATGCAAATGTGGTTAGTGGCAGCATGCACAGTGTCAGCACGCATAAGCACATCAAGGACGAATCACAGGGACCCACCATATGCTGTCCTAAATAGGTGTGTTTTTTAAGTTCTTTTTAAATGTAGTCAGGTCAGGGGATGTTCTGACGCAGGTCGGAAGGGAGTTCCAGGATTTGGGAGCATAGGTAAGCCATTCTAGAATTTAATGCCGCACGACTGGCTCCCCTTTCAATCACGATTTATGATTAAAGTATTGCAAAATTGCACGATATGTATTTAGATTCACAATTCCCAGTCAATCGTGACCAGTCCTAATTTCTGCCTCTCAAGCAAAGAATAGCACATGTACAGATCGATTAAACGCACGCACTCACATATATGCACGCACGAACCACAACTTTATATTTCTGGCTGCAAATTTCTCCCTATTTCTCTCTCGCTTTCTAATTCTCTCTCACCCCACGTCTCTCATCTCTCCCATCTTACCTCTCATCTTATGTCTCTCACTTTCTCGTCTCTTATCTCATTTAATACATGATGTTTGTGTGTTATTAACGTACATGCGGTAAATCGAGCGACCGCAAATTTTAGGACTGCCAAGACTTCTATTATTCTCGGTTCCTAAATTACAACAGCTTGGAACTGGTTTTTAGATTATCCGTGGGTTGCACTTAAGAAGCTGAGCTTAGGCGTACTCTAATCTTTGAGCTATACGACAGATGTATGCATATAAAATATGACTCATTTTTATACTGCCCTAAGAGAACTTAATCTCTCTTCATGTACTTTACATAGGCCACGGGGCTCGAGCCCACGACCAGTTGACAGATACATTCACCTTGACCCTGGTTAGAGACAGGCGTCAAACTGTAGGGGTCGTCTCCGCATCACTGGGTGGTCATTCAGTCAAGCCTCCACCCAATCAGCGGTAGGCTCCCGGCCGCAGAGACGTTATGCACTCCTGCCTTGTCAGGCTAGGGCGGGGCAACATGGTGGCGATGCTACGCCCACAAAACCTGCGCGGCGTAGCACGTCGTGGCTGCTGTTGGATGCCTACAACACTCCCTCGCTGGCAAATATACTTTTCTTCGCTACAGATTTAGACTTGCTATCTTGACACCTGCGTGCTTTGGTGCTGCGCCTTAATATTAAAGTAAAGTTATGCTCATTGAACAGCCTCTTTTATGTAGCGGCAGAACAGCGGTACCAAAGACATTGAGCTAGTGAGTTGTACGCTATGACTGATGTTATAAAGCTGTGGCCCTCTGTGTTGTTAGAAAATATTGTTCTCAGTTAATTGCATGGATTTGTCCTATTAAGGAGCAGCTACAGCGCGTCCGTAACGCTGAGCAGCATGCTCCTGGGAGCCGATAAGCGGAAATGGTGCTCTTACCTTCAGGAGGCTGGGATCGCAGCGAAATGGCGGTCGAAATAGAGTCTTCTGAGTGAGTGGTTCCTCGTTTCATCTCTTTTGCGACCCATTTACTGGCTTACGGCCCTGATTGTTGCCCATAACTAAATAGAATGGATTTTTAGAATATACCGCTGCAGATGTACTGTTATTTTCTACCGTTAGTGTACTAAAACTTGCTGCTTGCAATGCATCGACTTTGGCCGGTTCAAGATCGGTCTTGTACACTACTTGTAGCGTGGTGCGCCTTGTGGAGCAGTACCTTAAGGAAAATAACCTATTCAAGACTTTGATGGCATTGCAGGTATTTTCTAGCTTTGACATCATTGCTTGCTCATCCGCCCTCGCGCGTCATTCACCGGTGACGCAGGTGACGGTGGAGCAGTCGCCGAACTTGTCTGTTGCCGGGAGCAGTGCTCCTCGACCACTACGCGCTCCGTTGCATTCGGCACGCCTTGAAATCGCCGTGAAGTCGCGGCTGGACGTGTTCTTATGTAAAATTTGGGTCGCCGTCAGAATGCGGCACATCGAGATCCGTTTGTTCAGCCTTGGCCTCGTGTGGTGCCTAGACCAGCAGCAGCCGGGGGGGGAGACGCATATCGCTAGTTGCTGTTTGAGTGCCCAAAAACGGTCGGGGCTCAGGACTCTTCGCGAAGGGAACAGGCTGTAAAATTTAAGCCTCTGCGATTAGGCAGTGCTGGGCTTCCAAAACAATATAGAGCCCCAGCGTTCGGCATCAAGAAAGCCCGTGACCTAATGTATGCCATCTCGCCTGCCAAAGAGGGTAACCGATATTTTCGTTGGTGGTGATCGCTGAAGAATTCCTCATTGTATTGAATGGTCGCTTCTCGTCAATCTTGTCAAGTAGCTGCTGATGACAGCATTGTTCAGTATTACCGCGATTGGCGGCCAGTCTTTCTTTGCATTTTTTTGCATCGCTTACTTCGCATCGCATGATTAGCCATAGTAAAATGCCTACTGTCAGTTATGATCAGTGCAAGCATTGGGAGGCACTTCGTAAGGGCTTAAGGGCCACGTTTGACCGTGCATTTCTGTGACATCTCGTCCAGACTCGCTTAACTCTATATTCAGGACTTCCGCTTTGCAATAGGACACTTTCAAATAATGTAAGAGGCAGCTAGACTTGCCTCTCATTAATGTTCCAATGCCGAACCCACCCATTCTTACATCAACCTCAGAGTCCAGTCTTTCACTCCCAGGTTCCTCTATTGCCATGCTCTTGCTCAAGTATCTACCACTAGTATTATGACATTCTACGTGGCAACGATGATGGGAATGTCACTACCCTAGCTTTGCTAGATCTGTCAGCTGCCTTCGACACTATTGATTACAATGTTCTACTTGAACGATTAAGAACAACGATTGGTCTGGTAGATGAAGCACTGGCGTGGTTTAAATTGTACTTGCCTGATCGTGTTCAATTCATGTCGTGTGGGGGTCCGGTCTCACACACGTGACGGTTCACCTGTGGAGTCCCTCAAGGGTCTGTACTTGGTCTCTTGCTGTTCTCCATTTAAACTCAACCTCTGGGAAAAGTGATTAAGGCCCATGGAATAGGATGTCACTTCTATGCTGACGATACTCAGTTGTATTTGTCACTTAAACCGTCGGAATCTGCTGCAGCAACTGAAAAACTGAATGCTTGCCTTGCCGATATTCGATCCTGGATGTCGGAAAACTTCCTGAAATTAAATGACGATAAAACTGAACTGCTGCTCATAGTACACCCTAAGCGTGTAGCTGGATTAAAAGGCTTTGCTGTTCTAATAGGTGATGCTATTGTGCGACCTTCACCATGTACTCGAAATTTAGGTGTCTTCAACAGCTGCCTCAATTTTAAAAGCTTCATTCAGAAAACTGCTTCTGCAGCTAGCCATCACGTCTGATCCCTATCCAAGATTAGGAGCTGTCTTCTACTGTGGCTTGCAAAAAATCTAACTAGCTCCTTAGTTCTGTCTTGGCTTTATTACTGTAACTCCCTTTTGGCTGGGCTTCAAAGAAAGCAACCAGGCCACTGCAGCTGACTATGAATATGACTGCAAGGCAGTCTTCAAGTCCCAGAGGTTTGAGCACGTGTCTCCTCTGCTAAAAGAGCTAGGGTGGATGCCGGTTGAGCAACAGATACAGAGCAAAGTTCTTACGCTGACCCACAAGGCCCGCCACGGCCTGGCTCCTTAGTACCTTGCTGAACTGCTGCACCAGTTTCAGCCTGTTCGCGCCCTCAGGTCCTGTGTGGACAATAAATTAGCTGTTCCATTCCTCCGCTAAAAGACCGTTGGCGACAGAAGCTTTAGCTCTGCTGATCCTTGGCTGTGGAACTCGCTTCCACAATTCTTACGCAACGACAGCTGCTCTCCTGCTGCCGACTATGGCTCATCCTTTTCAGCGGTCCTGAGCTGCTACTTCCATGCTACTCACTACCTCAACTGCTCTCCTGGCATGCCACTTTCTCTTTGTTGTGTGAGACGAAGTCTGATGCCTAGCGAATGTGTACCGAAAGCGGCTTAGGCTGTGAGTGAGCTATACTAAACTCTCCTGTGTAACACCCACATATTCTTTATGACTTTGTGGAGTTTCAGACGAAGATACATTACATTACTACTAACTTCTCGGGTATCTGCTTACACTGCTTACTCTCCTGATTTTGGCGGTTTAGCTGTGTCTCTCTTACCGACCTGAGATCGTTCAGGAACCATGCTATCAGCTCCTGTGCACTTGAAGCCATGACTGCCAGCTGCACACACTCTTGACTCTTCGACATTTAAAAGGAATCTGAATAGCATAATGTTTGACCATGTGTATCATCTTGTAGGTGCTGGTGTGAGCTAAATTTGTCAATGTTATTTTCACCAGTCAGCATTTGCTTTCTTTTAGCCTTTGTACAGGGCCAAGATAAAGATTCTTAATTCTCTTAGAGCAGTATGTTTGATTACTAGATACTATTAATGAACCGTACATACCACTGTGAGTGTGGGGATCGTAGAATTAAAGTACTTTTCAACTAACCATTCCAGGCATAGCTAGGACTTATACATACAAGTTGTGCATTCACGTGTACAGTTGCCCAAGCTGTAGCTTGTTTTTAGCAGGACATTCGGTCAGCTGTCGTTTGCTCCAGTGCTTATAATCATGGTTGGAAAGCAGCAAATTATGCATAATAATAATAATAATAATAATAATAATACATTTATGTAGCACCCTGGGAAATCAAAATCTCGGGATCATTTATCTATGCTGTGAAGGAAACATGTCAATAGCTTAATGATAACTTGCAAAGTGCCAGCGTGCAAAGGAGACAGTAATTGAGGTCATTTGATATGCATTTTAATCCACTGCTGATCGGTGGATATTAAGGCAAAGTTGGAAATAGGAAACAGTAGTAAAGGCCAGTTGATTCAACGGCCTCGTTTGTATAGTGTCAGAGGAGCCTGTGTGACTTTCACACCCCTCCCTCAACTTTCAGTGGCCAATAAAGAATTGCCTTCGGTAGCGCGAACCGGCGATCTGGGTTTAAGTGTGAGCATGTTACTGCTAGGTTAGAAATACTGTTTCTTCTGCTGTACTCTGGTGCTATTCAGCTCTTTATGCCATGGAGACAGTGCTGGCATGTCCATAAATGCAATTGTTTCTTTTTAGGAAGAGACAGGAATCTCTCTCAATACTGTGGACTCTGTGGACAGCTTTGTCTCAGACATTAACAATGGTCACTGGGACACAGTACTGCAAGCTATACAGTCGTTAAAGCTACCTGACAACAAGCTAATAGACCTGTATGAACAAGTATGTCCCAAGTCAAATTTAATCCATTGTTGATTTAGATATATGTGGATTTATATACATTGATATGTTAATGTGAATAGTAATAATAAGACATTGGTATAGCAACCTAAGAGAAGTAAATCTCTTCCTGGGCTATTCGGATAAGCTACGAAAAAATATCTGTATTTATGTATCTCCATTTACAACTTGACGAAACAATGAATACGAAGTGGACTATATGCTGAAGGGTATATCGTTTAGTACTCATTGCCTCTTCAGCTGTCGATGTGCATATGGTAGCCAACAGACTTCATCTTCGCCGAGATCTGGTTGAAACCCTTCGATCTGAGTGATTTACTATAGAAAGGTTTTGCAGATAATTTTTGCATGCGTGGATTTATATATTTTCCTTGTCTATGCATCCACGAACAAGCATAAATTATACCTTTGTTGCCGTGCTGGTTTGGTCCAGCGGTTAAGGTTCCCGTCCCAACCAGGGTCTGGCTGAGGTCGTGGGCTCGAGCCCCTTGGCATATGTGAAGCGCCTGAATAGAGATTAAGTTCTCTTGGGGCGCTTTACAAATGAATTATATATCTTAAATCAGCCGAGACCTTGATAAGCATTGCTGCATCAGGGCAGTCACAGAAGTAAGAAGTGACCTAGACATGGCAGCATCGCGCCGCCGCGCCGCCCCCCCCCCCCCCCCCCCCCCCCCCCCGCAAAGAAAGTTGTAGGATGGGCAGGTGAAGAGAAGACATCTGTGCCTAAGAATAACCAGGGGTCACTGTCGCTCTCTTATCAAAGGGGCACTAGATATCTTATGTTTAAAGACTAATCGAGTGGGCCATGTGTAACACCAACCGCGGAGGTTCAGTTGACTTCGGCAGCCCAATGGTTAAGGTGCTCGCCCCGACCAAGGTCTGGCCGAGATCATGGGCAATAGAGATCTAGCCATCTCGGGGCGCTATACAAATGGATTATATATACATTTTTTTTATTTATTTATATACTTTTAGTCTAGCCTAGAGAGACAACGGATCAAGTCAGTCGAGGGAGTGAGGAGGGCTGGGTGCTGATGCATTTCTCTTTAGCTCTTCAAGAGAGGCTTCCGTGCAGAGCTTCTGCCCTTCTTTATAAATGGAGAGCGATAAAGGGAGTGTTACTATTTTAGAGGGGCTTGAGAGCCTTTGTAGAGAGGCATATGTCTAAAAGGGAGCACCCGACATAGTGAAGCACTCGACTAAGGTCTCGTGACAGCACCTCCTGCGATCAAGAGCTCGAAATGTCACCGATTCCTACCCTTTGTTTAGTATTACCGATCGGAGGTTTGGTTTCGTTGACGTTTAGTTAATGCACATTGCATGAGACACGGGATCTTGTGGTAACTTCTGTGCGAGTCACATGCCAGCTGGAATCATCTCCTTGTCGGTGTCATTCCAATAATGAGCAGCCGTTCTGGCAGTTTGTGCGATTCATTGCTCGTGTGGTTGATTCTGCATTCTTGCCTGTTCATGATTATAGTGCCGTCTCCACGCTGCAGAGTGCACCACATTTTCCGCATTGTAACTTGTTTGACTCATGCGTCTGTGTGTATCTCCGTCTGTAACTCTACAAAGCCACGAAGACAAGGCTGGTCCTAAGCAGGAAATTTTCGTCTAGCGCACTCCAAACTTAAGCGGCTTTCGGTACGCATTCGGCAGCCAGCAGGCTTCATCTCACACAGCAAAGAGAAAGTGAGGACCAGAGGACGCTGTGAGGACGCTGAGTCAGGAGAGCGGTTGAGGTAGTTAGTAGCACGAAAGCAGCAGCTCAGGGCGGCTGGAAATGAAGTGCTAGAGTCGGCAGAGCAGGAGAGTAGTTGTCGTTGTGTAAGAATTGTGGAAGTGAGTTCCACTGTCTTGGACCCGCAGAGCGAAAGCTTCTGTCGCTAACGGTCCTAAAGCGGTGGAGTGCATGCACCGTGCAATGCATCTGCTGCTAGTAATGCTGCTGTTGCTTGCTGTAGGTGCCATCGTCAAACAATGCCAGCATATCAGCTGTCTTAGAATTGTGTGCTTAATGAGACCGGTCTGCTTGGTCCATTTTAAAGCCAGAAAACTCATATAGGGAAATGCAGCCTTTTGCCGATCTCAGTCCTACTGCAGGCCCTCGGGTCTTGCATATTTAAATGTGTATTTTGTACCTAGGTGGTCGATGTCAATGTGCAGGCTCGATGTTGCTTGATGGTGGGTTTAAGGTAACGGCTAACATGTAGTTTGCTCGGCGTTCGCATTTTTACTAGCTGTGCTCGATTTTGCTCATGTTCATTTCAGATTGTGCTGGAGTTGATCGAGTTGCGCGAGCTCGGTGCAGCAAAGTCGCTGCTACGTCAGACCGATCCTATGATCATGCTCAAGCAGAATCATTCCGAGCGATATGTTCATCTGGAAAATATGCTCGCTCGCTCGTACTTCGATCCACGCGAGGTAAACTGCTGAGCTGCTGCGTCTTCTGCGTCTGTCACTTCGTGAGACATTGATCTTTCTTTAACATTTAATGCTAAGCAGCCGGCTCGAAAGTGCATTGACACTTGACACGTGTTACTATATATTAGTCGTTATGCCATTAGGAAAGTGTTATATTAGTAACTTATTTTCGGTAATATGCTTGTTTGCAGTCAACTAAGTTTTCCATGAGACTCTCAAGCCCTTTAGGATAGTGTTTATTCAGCTCGGTAATGGAATTGTAGCTAAAACCACATTCATTTGGTAAATCGTACTGCTTAATGTTAAGGATTCTGTTAGCAGAATGCTACAATAACATCAACAGTAAATGATGAGAAGGAAGTTCGTACACAAGCCAGTCTTGTCTTTGGCCCTTGATGAAGATCTATGACGAGCTTGACAGCTATGTGGTAAACGATTTTGGAACATCAGGGCAGCTTGATTGACATGCACGTGCCCTGTCTTTAGTTGCCAGCTGCCTTTAAAGACTACGATTGCGCTCTGAGTTTTAAGAGAAACTCCTCATTGGCCATTGGGAGAGAATGCTTGGTTTTGAATTTGAAAATGCAGAAGTGAAAGTGAAGGTTGATTACAGCAGCGAAGCAGTTCTTGTGCCATCAAGTCATGCCATCCGTTCTCATGTTGCCTCTCGTTAAAAGTGTTTGTCTCGCCTCTTGGATCACCCGTGGGCCGCCATTTTCTTTTGGTGCATTTTAATGCAGAAGCCAGATTGGAGACGATTCTGACTACTTGCCCGAGCGTGTCGTACGTCGATGCAAAACAACTTGGCCTTGGAACCGCGCGTGTCGACGTGTCGGTGGGTGTCTGTCATTCTTCCTCCTTTAGCCAGGCTTACCCGGAGGGTCAGACGAAGGAGAAGCGGCGAGCGGCGATAGCGCAGGCTCTGTCCGGCGAGGTGCACGTGGTGCCGCCGTCGCGTCTGCTCGCGCTGCTCAGCCAGGCGCTCAAGTGGCAGCAGCACCAGGGCTTGCTGCCGCCAGGCACCACGATCGACGTGTTCCGTGGTAAGGCTGCAGTCCGAGAGCAAGAAGATGAAAAGTGTCCCACTCTGCTCAACAAGACCGTCAAGGTGAGTTTTAGTCGTGACCACGTGACTCGTGTCTCGGTTCCACTTTTCACTAACTGCGGTTCAGGACCCCTGCTATGTCTGCTTTGTGGCCACTGTGCGCTTGCTTGCTCTCTGCGAATCGTGACACCTGGGTGATTCCGTGTCACTTACGTGTGCACGAGCGCCGGTTGTCCCTCGACGAAGATGGAGATTAGCTAGTGCATGTAGTTTCTTTTGTGCGTATGACGTGTTGCACTCCATTCCCGAAAACCTACTTTGCTTATTTATGTTTTGCTTGTCACATTCAATAGTGTGTCTTGCAGGTGCATTTTCTGTGCAAAACTGCAAATTGATCAACCGTTTTTCATCTATGCGGATATGAAGTTGCATCAGTGCTAAAATTCCGTGCCATGTCTTGGGCCACCTCATTAGGCCAGATGCTAGTGTTCGGAAATTAGTTTGGACGGGGGTCTAGCTTTCTCACATTGTTGGCACGAGACTCTTTTGCTGTCAATTGATGCCAACCACAGCCAGGCAGTTTGAAGTGCCTAGGTAGTGGAGCGCCGTTGAGACCATCTCTTGAGCTGGCACTCATAATAAATAAATAAATCCTAGCTGATTAAACAGCCTCGTTTTGTATAGCGACAGAAGAGCCTTTACGGCTATCACCACCGCTTGCAGTGGCGATTAAGAATCGCCCACTGCAGGAATCGAACCCACGACCTCGGGACCGAAGTCGTGAAAGCTACCGCCTTACCTAGTGTGCCATCATGGCTCACCACTCATGTGTCATCATAGAATGCCACATGATGTCGGACAGATTTGTTCTGATCTGCTTTCATGCTTTCAGTCATCTTACTTGATCTCTCTCCTGAATTAGGAATACTTGCACAAAAGTACTAGTGCTGGTTCTTATTCAAATTGGATAGCGATAAAGCAACTTCCTAGTTATATGCAAACCTACTGTTACTCGGATATTGGAAAATCTATTCGTCAAAGGCTCAACCAGCATATCTTCTGTAGCATCTATTCACAATTTGATTGTACTTTTCCAAAGTGACCTTTTGTTAGACGACCACATCACCTTCACAGTGAAGTCTGCCTATTTTCAACTGCACACCTTCGCAAAAACTGGCCCTGCTTAGATAAGGATACCCCAGCCGAGCTGGTCTACGAATTTTTGACACGCCGTCTAGACCTCTGTAACTCACCACTCGCAGGTCTTCCTGCCTCTGCAATAAGGCACTTACAGTTGTTGCAAAACTCAGCAGCTAGGACTTGTGTGTCGGGAACGTGGTAACTGCCTCATTACCATTTCTCACCGACCTGCTCTGGCTCTCTATCAAGTACCACATCAACGTTCTGGCACTCAATGTTGAGTCCCTCGATTCTCTTGCCCCAGAATGCTTATCCATGATACTTCCTGGTCAAGCTTGGCCTTCTACCGCCAGCACTTCTGACTCAAGTTGTTAAGCTGTGCCTCTGTCCTCGAATCCTTAGAGACCGTGCGTGCCCCTGGTTCCTATGCTCCAAAGCCTGGAACTCATTCCCGATTGAAGTCACGCCATTCCCCGACTTGGCTAAATCACAACAACAAAAAGCTAAAACCCACCTGTTTGTTGCAGCAGTTGCCCCGTCCATGTGAGTTGCCTTCGGTGTACTTATGCATGCTGGCACTGTGCATGTGATTATGGTGGGCCGTAATGGCACACTAGGTAAAGCAGTTGCTTTTTGCGACCTCGGTCCCGAGGTAGTGAGTTCGAATCCTGTGGTGGGCGATCCTTTGTTGCCACTGCAAGCTGTGGTGGTAGCCTTTAAGGCTCTTCTGCCACTGCACAGAGAGGCTGTCAAATCAGCTAGCATTGTTATTTTTATTATGTAATCACCATCTGATTGGCCGGCTTGCTTTCCAGCATATGTAAATTGTCTAGAATAGGGTGTAGTTCTTCTAGGATGCTATGCAAGTGCCTTTTTTATTGTCGATATTCTTGTTGTCTTTGCGGCTCCCTAAATCTGTCAACGCTGAATTCCTGCACTTCTCTTGTAGTAGGCTTCGGGAAAACTCTATGTAGTTGGACAACTCCAGTTTTTGTCTCTCTGCTTGCTTAGACTCGCATTCATTAACCGCTAGTACACTCACATTTGCTCTCGTGATCGGGGGGGGGGGGGGGGGGGGTTAGCTTAGGCATGTTCACTGCCAATGTAAAGCGCCTAGAAGGAGATTAAGTTCTCTGAGGGCGCTTTATCAAGTACATTATTATTATTATTATATTACAATCAGAACACTGTAAAGCTCCGAGTTAGAGCGGAAAAGAGTAGCTTGGGTAGCGTAGTAGTTAGCTCATTGCTTCTGGGAAACCAAAGGCTGCTGCTTAATGAACCGGAGGCGGGTTGCAGGAATGAGAATATAACTGTTGTGTTCCCTTCTGTACCCTCCCCCACTGCCATCATATTGCATTTGCATCTCAGATTAGCAAGTCGGCCGGCTAATGCATCTCTTCGTCTGCAGTTGGGTCCTTCGTAGCACAGCCAGATTCATTTCAAAACATTATTGGTGATTGATGCTTTTGCGCTAAAGCTCCTTAACCTCGGAACTCCACAATTCCCATTGGCTGATTCTGGTGCTTTCTTTCCAGCCAGTCGTCCTTGGTTTCTTTTTGTGCAGCACACTCTTGCATCTGCCCTCCTAACTCCCGCTATGCATGCTTTTCACTTAGTCGTGCTTTGGACGAAGGCCATCTATTGTCCAAGGATATGCTCTGATGGGCATTGTCTACAACCAGCTTGCATGACAGCCTCATTGATCTCGTAGATTTATGGAGTTGTGGATAGAGATGCTTGGAGATCGTGCGAACTAGCGAACTGGCAGCACTCGGCCGATACTGATGCCTGAACGGTGCTGCCAGCATCATGCTGCCACGATGCCACGACCGTGAATATGACCGTTTGGGCAACATGTCCTTGTGGTAAACGGCCAATCTTCAATTTAATTAGGGTCGGCGTCACTGCTGTGGCCCATCGCCACAGTTGTGGCCCATCACGGCAGTGGGCAGGCAAGACTAGTCTCTTACCCTGAAAAGGAAGTAGTGCAAAGGTGGATGGATAGAAGCCCGTGAACTAGATGGTTCACTCGACTGTCACTGGAAGTGACGAGCCGATTGGAGCTTATTGTGATGGGGCGGTGCTGCATTCCATTCGTTCCTCATTTCTGCAGTATGTGTATATGCATGTGCTTTGGCTCACTCAGGCTCGGCTTCCGTGTACCTCCATCTAGCTGTGCGAGGTTTTAATGCTGGCCTATGAAGCGAAAGTAAATGGCGCGCAATTTGCTTTACAAAAATTGTTCATTTACTTAGTGCTCTAAGAGAACTTGATCTCGATCTAGGCACTTGGCGTGTGCCGAAGGGCTCGAGCCCACGGCCTTGGTCGTTAAAGGTGGCACCTTGCCTCTGGGTATCCTGGCTAGCACTTCATGTAGCTATTCTCATCGTTTTCTTGGTTAGATTGGGCCTTTTGATCCGGTGATACTTTTGGCTTCTTCTTCAAGTGTTACATTAAGCCACCGAGCATCAGAATCTGTGTGTTTGCTTGTACATTTGCATGCGAGTGAGTGCGCTCTCTCGCGTGCTCTCTTCCTCTCAATTTCTTGGGTGTTAACGTCGGTGGCCTTTTTTGCACCTGAAGGCCAAAGGTTTGCGTCCGGTTTGCAAGCTATAGGGAAGGCATTGTTTTGGTCGCAGTACGTATTTTCGTATTGCCCTCGAAGAGGTGTCACAGCTGATTGAATTCGTAAGCCTAAGGTCAATAGCCTTCTTGCTCCTGATCCTCCACTGAGTTAGGGTAGGCTGCACTGCCATGTGCACCCGCATTAAGCATGAATGCTAGTAATTACCTCTGCAGCTTTGCAATTAAAAAGGAAACCCAACTGTTACCAACATATGTGATCTAGTGCCCGAGGCTGGGAAAACGATGCTATGACTAACCGCATTGGTTGTTTTTTTTCTTGTAATGTCAGTGTTGTGTAGCCATGTTTTTTCTTAAGTTTGCCTTTTGAGGCAGAAGTTGGTCGGCTTTGCACTGTTTCGGTTCACCGCGAGCCTGTGCCGTGCTGAGATTCCATGCCTTATCCCAAAAGTTGCAGGATGGCAGCAAAAGAATTGTGAGGGCATAAAATATAAGCCCTTCGATTTTGGTCAGCTAACGTAATCGGCAGTGAAAGCAATTTTAAACAATGTCACCAGAAGTCCGTCATCCGAAACATTGCTGTATTAATAGGTCGTATACAGGAAGTTCAAGTTGTGGTGCTATTTTCGATGGGTGACAAATGGCATTCTACCCAATCAAGTCTTTCAGTGGTCGATCCTTTATTGCCCCCACCCCCCCAAGCAGTGGTGGTGATGTATCTGTTGAGGCTTTTCTGCTGCTATAAAAAGGAGGCTGTTAAATCAGCTAGCCTTATTATATATAATTATTCCCCACTATTGACACTGCATGTCTATCGTCGTCATACACTAGTTGCATTCACATGACTATCACCTAACCAGAATATCCCCAATTTCCGTATGATTAATTCTGAAGTTTTATGGCTAACAGCCTTGTTTTTCTAGATTTTATTTGGGAGCTTTCGTTAGTGGTTCACTTAGGCCAGGGCTTCAAAATTACCTCGTACTATTTTTCCTGTATCCATGTGTATCGTGGGTTACATTTTGTAAAAGTCGTGTAAAACATCGATTCTGGGATGTGATATTACTTAATAGCTTGGTGCCTACACACATACACGGGAGCATGCATGCACACACACACTCATGCTCTAAAACATACTCACTGGCTAACACACACTGTAGATGTTCTGTGTGTGTGCCCCTTCCCAAAAAGTCATGTTCCACTGCTAAAAATGACCGAATGGTCAAAAAAGAGCCATAAATTGGAACGAAGCTGCCGTGACTGTTGCAGTCAAAATGAGCCGGTATCGCTTATGGTTATAACTGTGCACGTTTTAAACGTGTTTCAAGGGCCTAGCGAAAGTTAATTGTTCAGCTGTTCATACAATATGAGCTCTACTATGTCTACAATTCTTCATAATGACAGTATGAAACATCAAAATTGCACTTTAAGAGAACCAAATCTCTCTCTCTCTCTCTCTCTCTCTCTCTCTCTCTCTCCCCGTAGGCACTGTAGATGTGCTGAATAGAGAGAGCATGTCAATTAGTCATAACGTGTGCTGTTTCAGTACACGCAGGCACGCCATGGGCGGAGCAAATGCTGTGAAGAACAAGTGGATCTCTAGAGGATTTGGGAGCATACGAACTAAAGGCATGGTCTCCAGATAATTTTCGGTTGGTTCTAGGCACAGCTGGGGGGGGGGCAGCAGATGGTGCCTCCTCTGGCAACTAGTTGCTAAGTAGACAGCGGTGTTTAATTCACCCATAAACACTTTTAGGTTTGAGTGTAATAATTTGCCGCTGTACCCCCCCCCACATCTCCTTTGGGTCCACTCTCTATAGCTCATTGGCTCTATACCTCGCTCTTCATTCGAAGCATGCCGTACTGCAGTATGCCTTGCCTCGACTGTCTCTGTCTCACTCTGTCTCACGGCCTGGTGAGCTACATTAGGCCGTGAATCGATGCCGTTTGTTCTAAATTTCTGCCCAGCCTTCGTGTTGTGGCCCAGACCTCCTTCTAGGCTCGTGTGTACCGGTATGCATACAGCTGTATTGTTTTTTTGGAGACAGTTCGGCCAAAAGTCGCACGTGGAGTGTGCTCGGTTTTCACCGGACGGCCAGTACCTCGTGACCGGATCTGTAGACGGTTTTATTGAGGTGTGGAATTTCACCACAGGCAAGATCAGGAAAGATCTGAAATACCAGGCTCAGGTATGTGTAGAGCAAATGTTGCCACAGTTACGTATCTCTATTGCTCTGTGCTACCCGCTATTTCTTGTTGGAGCCTGTGCTGACATCAGTATGCATCTTTTTTAAGGACAATTTCATGATGATGGAAGATGCTGTTCTGAGTATGGCATTCAGCCGTGACTCGGAAATGCTGGCCACCGGTGCAAAAGATGGAAAGATCAAGGTATGACCGGGAGAAGTGGCACGGCTTTGTTGATCTTTTTGCGTAGGATTGTGCAGTACAAAAGCATTTGTCCTTTGATTTCCAGGTGTGGAAGATCATCAGTGGGCAATGCTTACGACGCTTCGAGAAAGCCCATGCAGATGGTGTAACATCTATCACCTTCTCCCGAGATAGCAGTCAACTGCTCAGTGCATCGTTTGATCAAATGATACGGTATGCTTTAGCTTTGTAACTCTTGCCAGGTGGCCAGGAAATGTCGTTCTCGTTATTAATGACCGAGATTGAGTCGGCAAAACTAATAGGTAGTCGAGACTTGTTTGTCTGTTGTGTTAATGAACCAAAGTTCAGCTGCTTATAGTTTGACAAGATGTGTTGCTGTTTCCTTTTGGATACCGCGATCTATCGTTTTCTACAATGTGTGCCCAATGGGTTCTGCTTCTGATGGAGATTAACCTGCATCTGCATTGCTGACGCGTGCAGGCAAACTTGTCGCGTGCATCCTTGTTTCGGCCGTAATGGGTGGGCTCCCTGTGGGTTAGTGCTGCTGGTTTCAGCTGGGCACAGCCCTGTATTATTTGACTAAGCCGTGATAGCACACTAGGTAAGGCGGTTGCTTTCACGACCTCGGTCCCGAGGTCGTGGGTTCGATTCCTGCGGTGGGCGATCCTTTATCGCCACTGCAAGCGGTGGTGATAGCCGTAAAGGCTCTTCTGTCGCTATACAAAAAGAGGCTGTTTAATCAGCTAGGATATTTTTTTTTTTAGTCCTTTCCCTTTGCAAAACTTTGTCGTGCTGGGATGTCAGCCCTTTGAATTTATAATTTAAAGAAGCATTGAACAGCACCCGTGTCGCTATTTTAGTCACTTGCAATAGAGAACAAATGCCTATCATTTTAGTCTGTCAAGCATAACATGGTAAATATATTTATATTTTTAGTCATTTATTTGTTGAGCATCTTGAGAGAACTTAATCTCTATCTAGGCGCTTTACATTTGCCACTGAGCTCGAGCCCACGATCTCGGTCGTTAAAGGCGAGCATCTTACCCCTGAGCCAAACCAGGGCATATGCATTAGTGCAGTACTCTTTTGCAAATCATGCTTTCCAATTGAACCGATGTGCCAGGCAATGCAGTAATCACCCCGTGAACATATCCCGCAATTAGTTGTCATCAACGGCCGTGAACCACTTCAAGAGAAGCTGTTGGATGACTTGCTGAATGGATAGATGGCCGTGGCAAGTGTATTTATCCTATATATTCATCGTATTCACGGATTTAGTGCTGCTAGGCTGCAACATCATTCACCTGTCCTAGAGGCTGCAAATTACCTTCTCTCTGTCCCTACTGCTCGCCCTTGCTCCGACCTACCACGAGAGTGGCCACCATGTTGTGTATCGGGTCAAATGTTAAAGAGAGTATAGGCATTAAAGGTGGTTGAGTGGTAATCAGCTTTTAGCCACTGCATTCACGCTACGCAGTGAGTTCGTTGGGCTCACCTGCTGAATGCAGCTTCTAATATCTGGGCTGTGTGTTATTATTCATCGCTGCATCAGCTACCGCTGCATCGTCTGTCGTAAAGAGGGTTTTCGGATTGCATGAGCTGGACGTAAGCACAGAGGAAATCACCTTGGATGATATGCCCCACATGCTGCCATCTCCGGGCTGGATGTGACAACATTTAGAGAGTGTCGTCTATGTGTGATATATTGCAAAACGTCGAGATTTGAGTAATGCAACCAAACTTGGCAAAATCCAGCCTTGCTTTTTTGTGCTGCACAGTCAACAATGACTTGCACTTTGCCACCAGCACATTCAGTCCTTGTTCCTTAAGCCATCTACTCTTGGTGTTCTGGCTTACGATCATTCCGGTTGCTTGGCGGAGACTCTGGCTGTGCATTTTAGCAGTTGCAGACCTGTCCTTCACAGCCATGCTTTTGACGAGCCAGTCTTCCATCAGAGAAATTACTCAAGGGCGGACGTGATCTTGGCAATGCCTCTGTGCTACCATAGTCCAGAGGTTTCCTAATAATGTTCCAAACAGTGCCATCTGAGATCGTCTGCTGCCTCGCGATTTCTAACTTTTAATGGCTATCTCCGTGCAGTGACATCAAAACCGCTCTTGTACCCTCAGAAAGGAGTGCAGCTGGGTGCATGTTCTGGTCGCGTACTGATCGTCTCTGTGGCAGGGGCTGGCCTCAACAGGTCAATGAGGCATCCATGTGCCTTGGCTCATCATTGGCCGGGGCATCGTCGGTGACGAAATGAGCCAAAAGTACGTTCTGCTGGTGGCATCCAAGGGGGGTGGGCAGTTAGTCACGTGACCACGACTCCCCATCTGTTTACATGGAAACAGTTGATTCAGTTGCCGACGAATGCAGTCATTTACTAAGCCAGGCTCGGCAAACTGCAACTTAACTCAAATTATATTATCAGATTGTTACAATTTATGCTGCCGAGAGCTGAGGCATGGCAGCATGCGTGCAAATTGCAGCCAGCTGTTCGAGTTGGAGGTGATTTGTCGAGCTCTTGTCCCCAGCGTTCGAGCAGCTAGGTGGCTGCTTGCTGTTCTGCCCTCAGAGCTCGCTCTGTAAGCTGACCTCCGGCTGAATGCCTCTATAGAGAAAAGTGCATTCTTTGTGGCGGGATCAGGGTTGTCGCTGATCAGTTGACCGGCCCAAGCTACTGCTGTCCTCCCTCCCCCTGAGCTGTCACGGCCGATGCTGCTATCTTTGTCCGAGCACGGCGAGCATGCTGTTGAACGTTGAGAAAAGGATGCACTTGTGTGCACATCCACCCGTGCACGCGCATGCAATCAAAGCCGTGATGGCACACTAGGTAAGGCGGTTGGTTTTTAATGACCGAGGTCCCGAGGTCGTGGGTTCGAGTCCTGTGGTGGGCGATCCTTTATTGCTGCTGCAAGTGGTGCTGACAGCCGTAAAGGCTCTTCTGTCGCTATACAAAAGAGGCTGTTGAATCAGCGAGTATTTTTTTCAATGCCTCCCCTCATACGCACTTACACACGCTCTCGTGACTGTAGGTTCCGTCTACAGTAGGTAATCGGCCGTTGCTGCCAGAAAGTGCTAAACAGCCTGCTCTCGAGAGTGGTAAAACCGGTGCTAGCCGGTGTAGATCACTAGTTGGAGTGCTACTGTGGGGTAATCATCAAAGGTCGCAGGATCCTGCCGGACTCCTGGTGGCTCGTGCAAGAGCCTGTCTGTGCCTGTCTCTCCTCAGACCCTCGTTGTTAACCTGCAGGTTATATTTGTCTGCTGCTGCTGCATCGTCTGTGACTGAAGCGCCCTCGTGCTGAGTGCAGGCTGCAGCTGCTAGCTCATATTAAGGTGCTGTCGTCACTAAATGACTTTCTTTCTTTTTTGAGATTGTTGGCATTTCATCCGTCTGGCAATCGTAGCAGCCTGGCTGAAAGTGGGGGAGGGGGACCAACCACTGCCAGGCGTAGCGCTGCTTTGCTGTGCTGCTAGCGCTGCTTTGCCAGCCAGCTGACCTTTACCCCCTGCCAATCTGCCCTTTGCCAATTTGTTCTTTGCTGGTGACCAAACTGTCAGGGCGTCACCGTGTCACCGTCAGGGCGTGCTACTCACTCGGCCGCTACCGCCCGCTGCTGTTGCATTTTCGAGCGTAATTTTGTGACCTGCTTTTGCGTTAATTTGTCCAGAATACATGGCCTCAAGTCTGGAAAAATATTGAAGGAGTTTCGTGGTCACACCTCGTTCGTCAATGATGCAGTGTTCACCCCCGACGGTCACCATGTTGTCAGGTATGGCATCACTGAAGGCTTTGCAAAACGTAGCTCACGTGCTCCCACGTGCTGCAGTCACACCGTGCGCCGGCGGCGGCTCGGAGGCGTGAACGCGGGCTATAGGTGCACACTGGCCTGGCACCAGTACTGGTGAGTGAGGAAGCGCTGATTGGTTTCGTCCTGTGCATGCCTCGTGTTCCGGTGTGTAAGAAGCGATCTCCAAGCTGCTAAGTGTGTGCTCGAATTCCTAAAGAAATGCCTGCCACGTTTTTCTTTTACTAACCACCAGTCGTCGTGCCAGACCCGGCACATCGGTCCCTTTGAAACTTCGAGAAAAGTATGCAGCCGATAAGAGGGTGGCTTTCTAGTTGTATGTGTGTGTGTGTTTGTGTGTGTGTGTGTGTGTGTGTGTGCGCGCGCGCGTGCATGCACGCTCGCGCGCATGTGCGTGTTTCTGTATATACTCTCAGTACTTACAAGCCGGTTGAGTATCACGAGTTAAGACAAGTTTTGGTTAGAGCTTGTCTGCAATCGTGAACCTGGCCTATGGTGGTTGGGGTAAAAGCTGAGTTAGAGATCAGCAGGGTGGGATGATCATTTATGCTTGGGTGGGGGGCTAGTAATGTATGCTGTCGTTGTGGGTGGCGAATTATCTCGTATGCATGCCCTGCAGGCCACGGCGCTGCTGGTGAGCCGTGCTGCTTTTTGATTGGTTGCAGCGCCAGCGCCGACGGTACTATCAAGCTGTGGAGCATCAAGACGACTGAATGCACGGCCACGCTGAAGTCGCTAGGTGGCAGCACGGGCGGTGACGTGACCGTACACAGTGTTCATTTCCTGCCGAAGAATGCCGACCAGTTCATGGTCTGCAATCAGTCCAACACGATATCAATCATGAACATGCAGGGCCAGGTATGTATGCAGCTTTTGTCTTCGAAGTTGTGTGGACGCCATACTTACCAGGTGTATCTTGTGAGCATGTTATCCTGTGCTCAGAGGTGGCTTGGCAGTTGGGGGCTCAGCAAACCCTAAGCCGTTTCCGAGTACCTAGGCTAAGAGAACTCTTGCACACTGAGTACGATTAGAATTGTTGTGGGTCTTGACAAGTTTATCCTAGCCAAAGCCAACACAAGTTTATCCTAGCCAAAGCCAACACAAGTTTATCCTAGCCAAAGCCAAATGTAGCTTCTGTGAGAACGTAATTGCATAACAGATGCACTATGCCAAAAAATGCTATGTTGACCATTAAGCATTGCCACTCTCCAAAGTGGCCCGTATGGAGTAACAGTGTCATTTGTATAGTGGCAGAACAGCCTTGACGGCTATATCACCATTGCTTGCAGTGGGCAATAAAGGATTTCCTGCTGCTGCGGGGCAAATCCTTGCTTAGTTTAGCTGATCGTTTTGCAGCATTTCTGCCAGAACGAGACCGACGGTCTATCTCCGAAGTAGTGTGCCCCCACATTACTCGTCACTGTCCTTTCTCTGCTCTACCGTAACGTCGACCTTCGAACGCCCCCTGCTGCTGACATTGTCTACAGACTAAGAATACTGCTAGCCCTCTAGGCCCACATACTGAGCTTGTCCTTGTAGGGTGCCTAGATTTGATGCTGCTCTGCATAGCGAGACCAGGCGAAGTAAAGCAATCTCTGCCTAGTCTCTCTTCTACCATGCCTGATAAAGACCGGAATGATTAGTGGTAGGCCAGCTAAACTCTTGCATCTCATCGATTACTAATAACTTCTTGAGCACCGACCACTCATCTGGGCAACACCGGTATTGCACTGCTGAGGTTTAGGTCCTCCGATGTCAGTGGAAGATTTCAGAGCACAGATTCTAACGGTCATCCATGTGCCTATAAAGCATGAGATCAGATCCCTACGGATCGGATCTCTGCACTCGGGGCCGCAAGTACTTACGCAGGCCAGCAGTGCCGCCCTCGGACGACTAGCTCACTGTCCTGCTGATAAATAAAGGTGTAGCCCAAAAGTCGTCAGGCTTACTGAATGTAAAATCTTTTTCAGCACGTTGATTCAAGCATTTTGGTCCGCGATGCCCGGAAAGCAGTGCAGTGCTCCAAAATATTCAACAGAAAGAGGTGTCCCAAAACATGAACCCACCATCACCACCCTACTTCAGAGGCAGTCATCTCTGTATTCCTCGGCTTTTCTTCGGCTTACTCGAACCCGGCGTTTGTTGTTACCGAAGGGGCTTGAAATGTGCTTTCGTCTGTCCCATTAACCTAACTCCAATGTTCAGGAATCGTGTGCCGCAAACTCAGCTAGGACGATTTGTTCGCCAATCGTCGGAGGATTTTCTACTCCGAAAGTCGATATCCACCGTTTGCCTTCTAGTGTTACCTTCGAGTGTATCAAATTCACCATACTTCCTTACAGCCTGTATTGCTCACATGAGCACTTGGATGGCAGCAAACTTTCCCAAATTGAATGGCGATACAACCAACCTGGTAGTTTTGGGCAAACCATATCACTAAGAAACAGGAAAGCCTGACACTCGAGATGACCTTGGCCTGCCATATCTCTCATAGCCTCTTTGCATAATGGGGAATTCTCCTATTTCAGGGTGACTCCTTAGCTAGATGACTTAATCAGCTGCTGCAGTCAACTCTCCCTATTTTCATGTGCGTAACATTGCAGAAATTCAGGCTTTGCTTGTGTAAGGATACTGTAGCCAAGCAGGTGCATGCACTCGTGACATGCCATCTAGATTTCTGTAATTCACTGCTTGCTGATTTTACTGCATGGACTTCGGGGCCGTGTCACTCTTTTCTGAGATCTTGTCATTTTTGCTCCAATTTACGAAACTAAAATACAAATCTCCGGCTTCCCACAGTATTGCCTAGTCCTCTGGCTCGACGAGTCGACTGTTTTGGCCTCGAACCATCCTCAAATCCTTCGATGACCGTGCCTCTAGCTCCTATGCTCTCACCCCCTCGAACTCACCACCGGCTGACGTCACTACTTACTCTGACGTGACAGCATTTAATATGAAGCTAAACTCCCGTATGTCCCTCACAGCAAGTACGTCCGAGCTGTCCTTTGCATGCTTATTCATGCTAATATCGTGCATGTTGTCAATAATCGGTTGGCACGCTTTCTTTTCAGCCCACTCAAAATGCCTTGGTAGAAGTTCGTTTAGGGCCCTACGCAGGCGCTTTATTATTATCATCTTCATTGTCATTTCAATGCTGTGAGTGACTTTCTTTTGCCAGATTGTCCGCAGCTTCACCAGCGGCAAGCGAGAGGGAGGAAATTTCGTGTGCGCCCTCGTGTCGCCACGCGGCGAGTGGTATTACTGCGTCGGCGAGGACATGGTGCTATACTGCTTCAGCGCAGCCACGGGCAAGCTGGAGAGGACGCTGAGCGTGAGTAGCCGTGCCCGCTCGCCGCCACTACCGCATGCTGCCTGGCCCCTGTGCGCTCGCACGCCTGCTTGGACGTGTCACGTGTGCATTGAAATGACACGGCAACGCAATTTTGGCAGTGCTCGTGAACGTTGATATCAGCCTGGCACGATTGCTCCTAGTACGTGACCCGTAGGCTGGGGTTTTGAAATTCGAGAATCCGGCCTTTCAAAAGAGGCCTCCGGAGGCTCGCTGTGGAATAGAGAATAAATTCACAAATTCTCTCTGACGCACAAGGCAGACCCATGCGCCTGCAGCTCTGGCTTACCTTGGCCGAATCAGCCTCCTCGAGTCGTCGCAGGACGATAAGTTAGCGTCCCTTTCTTTTCAAGACTTTTGAAGTGTGCTAATTCTGACACTTCTTTTGCAGACACGTCCTTCGCTGCCCTGTCATCTTTTCCCCTGCACATTTTTTTGTTGCCCGATATGACGGATCGTGCACAGGAATCTGGCTAGGGCATAGTGGTGCATCGTAGGAAAGTCTTCAGCTTAATAACCGTTTAGTCTATGTAGCTGAGTGGAGTCGGTGCCGCAGTGCCACCGGTCTTGTCTGGAGCCCCCCCCCCCACCACTGTTGTCGCTAACGGTGTTGCTGTTTGCTTGGCCTCCCCGCTTGCCCCCCTCATTCTCTCCTTCCTCCTTGCACTCTGCAGCACTTGGTTTTTGTTAGTTAATTATTATCAAAGTGCTGGCTGAGCATGTCTTGATGTCATGTTTGTTTTACATGCAGGTCCACGAGAAAGAAGTTGTCGGAATCAGCCATCACCCTCACCAGAACTTGATTGCCACTTATTCAGAAGATGGAATTTTTCGATTGTGGAAGCCTTAGCAAGCAATATGCTAGTGCCTGCTGCCAGGGCGACATCCACTGTTTCCTGTTTTTGTAATAATGTGCGCTACTGCGAAATCACATCACGTTAGATCAAACACGCATTTTTATTTGATTGCTCGCAGTTGTTAATTGGCATTTGAATGGTGGTGCCGTCACTGACTAAAGATGCCTGCTGGCGTCACGATGCACGCTCGAGCACAGCATGGCGACCGTAGAGAGAGCTGAGCTGTTTGTTGTGCACCAGTCGTTGTCATCTCCCCTCGGTGCGTGGAAAGTGCTGCTACTTTACGATTTTCACTGTCTTTGCTGCAGGCAGTGGTACGGGCTTGTGCTTTGGCAGCGGAGCTACCGGTGCCGTGCTTGGCTACAAGTAGGAACACGTGCATGTTAAACGTGCTTGGCATACGCTCGGGCGCAAAAGAAATCCTCGCAATATGGCTGCCACTGTGGTGGCTGTAAATTCGATCGGGTAACAAGAGGTTTTCCACGACGTCAGTCACACTAAAGGTATGCGAAGCATGTGCAAATACTTATCGACAACCAAAAAACAAATGCATATACTGTGCGTGTTTGTGCATGCGTTTATGACCCCCCCCCCTTGTCTGGCCACGAATAGAAGCCGCCGAAGCTTCTGTGCTGTCTCATAAACTATAGTAGATTCCAAAGACCCTGAGTTCTAATGAACAGGTCCACTACTAGTGTAAGCCGAACACACAGTCTCAGCAGTCTGTCGATATCGCTCCAAAGTAGCTTTACAGGGTTTTAATCAGGCGACTGGCTGAGCCACTACAGTCGTCAAAAAGTACTTCACCGCACCAGCCAGGTAGTTTGCTTAGGTTCGCTATCTTGCTGCCAAATGTAAGGACCCCCTAGCAGAGTAGTCTTGAAATCCACTTTCCTTGACCCACTGTTACTTGAGTAAAGTACTCAAACAAATATTCGGATGCAAACTAAGTCCAGCTTTTCGTGTAATTTTTTTAGATGGCGAAATTGTTTACAGGGACCTGATTCTCGAACATTTTACGTCGGTTTTTTTTGCTGGACACGGTTTCTCTTGCCGACTCCTCTTGCTATACGGGTTTCGACAGTCCCATGACCCAATTTTGCCTGAGCGTTACCTCCTCATCTAACGAGATAGCTTGGTGTATCCATGCTGAGGCTGGCTTTTCTCGGAGTCTTTTTAGATAACGAAATGTTTTACAGGGACATGATTCTCGAATATTCTATTATAAGCAGCCAGCTCCCCGGTGCCTCCAGCTTCTTAGTAAAGTTATCGAGAACTATCCGAAACTCGTCACGATGGATGACGTCGAAGCTCGTCACAATTGATGTATGTGCTCCTTATGCTACTTCTCATTTAGTTCTAATTCTCTTGTTAGGAGGCTGCCCAAAACAACGCATTGACACCTCTGTAGGCCCCTTTTGGACTGGGCGCCCGACTTATCGACACATGCAGCAAACAATTTTTGAGTCGTCACCATGTTGTAAAGGCATATCTTGCGGTTTGCGAGTATCGCGGGTACCGGGCTTCCTCTTACCTGGTTAGCTTAAAAGTGAATGCCAGCTTATTCAACCTCATTTATTTAGTGGAACAAGAGCCTTGGCGTCAGTCACCAGCGGGTAATAGAGGATCGCCTGCTTCCTAGGACTCTGAACCCACGACCCGGGTGGTGGAATGCGAGCACCTCAACCCTTAACTGACACCAAGCTCAGTTCCAGACAAGCCAGGTAGACAAATCTTAGCTGATTCAACAGCCTCATTTGTATAACGGCACAAGAGTCTTGTCGGGTATCGCCACCGCATGCAGTTGGCAATAAAGGATCGCCCAACTGCAAGATTCAAACCCACAAATTTAGTGGAACAAGAGCCTTGGCGTCAGTCACCAGCGGGTAATAGAGGATCGCCTGCTTCCTAGGACTCTGAACCCACGACCCGGGTGGTGGAATGCGAGCACCTCAACCCTTAACTGACACCAAGCTCAGTTCCAGACAAGCCAGGTAGACAAATCTTAGCTGATTCAACAGCCTCATTTGTATAACGGCACAAGAGTCTTGTCGGGTATCGCCACCGCATGCAGTTGGCAATAAAGGATCGCCCAACTGCAAGATTCAAACCCACGATCTCGTTCGTGAAGAGCGAGCACCTTACCTCCTGGGCTATCACGGCCCAGTAAGGCATTGGGCATTGTATAGCAGCATTGAGGACAGTCGGGTTCGCAAAGAAAACTATGGCCAGCATTAGTAAAGCAATGTGATGTCTACCTAAAAGAAAAACTAAAATCCGGTTATCTAAAAATAAGAAGCTACATAGCCAAATAAAAAAAGAAATGCTCGTCCATCGAGTGCAATCTCCCTTTGCAGCAAATGTAAAGCGCCTAGGAAGAGATTGAGTTCTCTGAGGGCACTTTATCAAGTGAATCATTATTATTATATTATTATTATCATACTTTCAGCGTTTCGACAACATGACGGTCTCTGCCACTACGGTTCGTTACAGTAATTCGAAATCTATTTTTGGCGCCTTCTATATTTTGTACCCTTAATGACACAGCATCGGTTTATTAGATCAAGTCACAAGAGCTCGCCTTCAGGCTCAAATCTGGCCCAAGTCGGCATGAAGCCAGCGTAGCATGAATGGCACTCCACACAGTTACAATGCAGCGGCAAAGGATAAAACCCATCAGTGCTGATCCTCGCACAAACTAACCTCACGGCTCAGAACCTATCAACATGACAGCAGGTGACCCAACCTAACCGTCGTATACTGCTAAGACATTTCTTTCGGTTAAGTATCTTAGCTAGAACTGGGCATCTGGACTAAGTTTTTGTCGCTCACATTTTCTGCGATGTATCAAAGTATTTTCTGCGATGCATCGAAGTACTCCAAGCTGTCGGTGAGCAATCGCTGTTCGCCAACATACCCACCCCTCACGCAACAACCAGAGGTCAGATGAGTCGGTGAACGTCGAGGAAATGAATTGAGCAAAAGCAGCAGGAAGTATTGCGTAGTACTAGTCAGTGGGTAGTAGGAGATTCATGAACATGGTTGAGCAAGAACTGAGGAGATTAGTTACACGATGTAGAGCTCATAGTACGTAAGAGCATGTGCAACAGTTCGAGTGAAAAATATGAAAAAGTAATGTGATAATAACCAGGCCTGACAGCTGTCATATTGTGCAATATGACAAAGCCTAAAAGTCGGGAGTACCAATCAATCACATTACACAAGATTTGCTCGTAAGGCATTACTTTCAGACACAGCACAATGAATGACTCAGCTGGCTCGGGCTAGTATTTAGGAAGCCAGTTCAAATCGGTATAGCGAATACAAGCCTACGGGGTTAGCTGATTTAACAGCCTCATTTGTATGGTGGCCCCAACGGCCTGGGTCGTGAAGAGCGAGCACCTTGGCCCTTAGGTGCTTAACACTGAAAGCAAAGTTTAGCAGCCACAACGGCTTCAACTTCAAGATGCTTGGAAGTGGGCGTGCATCCAGTAACTTGATATTGATATTGACCTTGGGCTTTCAGGTCAGCCAGTGGCATACAACAGTAGCGTATAACAATCAGCTGCCTGCCGTCAGTTTTTCGACATAAACAAAAACACTTGTAAAATCATGCAAGGAAGATACCGGAAGAAGAGGAGGATGGATGGATGGTGGAGGTCGGAGAAAACGGGATAGCTGGGGAGAATTTTGGCACGCTCGGTATTAAGTAGAAAAATATGCAAAAGTAGAAAAATGTACATCGAGGGCGACCGATGACGATTGCGAGCCCTGCACACAATGCAGTATTTGGTGGAGAGTGTGAGATTGTAAGGCACGTAGCATGGGAGTCTTGCCATGTATTTGCAGTACCCGTACAGCCTGTTACTTTTGGTGCACACATATCCCCAAACTTGGCAAGCGGTGGCACAGGCATTCTCATTGGGCTAGAAGCACAGCGTTGGCCATATATAATTCATTTGCATAGCGCCCTAAGAGAACTTAATCTCTATTCAGGCACTTCACATATGCGCAGCAGGGCTCGAGCCCACGAACTTGGCCAGACCTTGGTCGGGGGGGGGGGGGCGAGCACCTTGACCGCTGGGCCCAACCAAACAGCTCGGCGATCCCAATAGTATGGCAGCCATGCTGCCCGTCATCTACCTACCTCATTCGGCTGCTGCTGATCACTGGCCTCACGGTGGCATTGCACAACAACGTGACCCAGACCAGTCAAGCCTTCCGGTTTCGTACGCCCACTGCTGGAAGCATGCGGATCTGACTGTGCCACAAGCTTAGCATTGAAATGCTTTGTGCCGGCAGGTCTCTACAATTCAAACACAGTAATCGGCTAAATGCACTCGCCCAGGTGCCTTTGAGAACAGCGCCAACATCAATCGGACACGGGCGGAACCAGCAGCAGCAGCAGGCTAGGCAATGCAACTGGTCGTGTGTTCAGCTTGCGCGTGTATGGCGCAGACACTGGCGGCTGAGAGCAGCGCTGGCTGCTGCGTGGCTGCACGCTGCGCTCGCTCGATGACCTTGACCTGGTTATCAGGCGTGATAAGAAAGCCGATGGGCCTTCCCCCCCAGCAAATGGCACAAGAAGCCGTGCACTTGGTAAATGCCACACTACGCGACCATAACCGGACGGTGTAAGAATAGCACGAAAATCACTCCGCTCGCTGCACAGCTCACTGTGTCGAGTCGCCGGCTGCGGCTATCGATAGTGCCGCGTCGGTCGCGCGTCTACGCGGACAGCAGGACCGACAGCGACCGAGCGCACAGGGCGCTGGCTGCAGGCCGCACACCTTGCCGGCCGTCGGCGCCAGGGGGCGCTGGGCACGCTGGTGGAGGTCTGCACTCGTGGTGCCAGCGCCACTGCTGCCATGCGAAGGAGTGTGCTGCTGCTGCTGCTGCTCTTGATGCTTCCGCCGCTGGTCGCTGCAACCCGCTGGCATGTGCCTCGCAGCTACGCCTGCCCTGGCGGTAGCTGCCGCCGCCGCCGACGACGAGGACGACGTGTAGACGGGCTCCTGCTGTATGACAAGCGGTCTGCACGAGTCGCCGCCGAGGGGATCGAGGTTTTCGTCTTGCACGCCATCTACCGACACACGTGACAAACGCGCCGGCGGCGGCGGTCACTCGGGCGCACCACCACTCGGAGCGTAGCAGCAGCAGCTCTAAGCAAGTTGTAAGGGCGCCGTGCAAAAGAACGAAGCAGAGGATCGAGGATCGTAAGTTCCGACACGGAATAAGATGCAGCCAAGCAGCAGCAGCGCCGTCAGTCTGAATCAGTCTGAATCAGTCGGGCTGCTTGCAGCGTACAAGCACCTGCACCTGATCAGAGAGGAGGAGGAGGAGGCTGCTGCTGCTGCTGCTATAACGGGTGAGCAATCATCCGGCGGCGGCGGCGGCGCGCACTCACCGGAGCGATGCGGCGGCCGCTGCTGTGGCTGCTGCGAATCTTTTCCGCCGCCGTCGGCAGGATCGTGGAAGATGTTCATGGCTTCGATGTTGAGGGCACAGACGCCCCGCATGAAGGCTTTCTTCATGTTCTCCTCGTAGGCCTCGCGCTCCTTGTGTAGACGTGCCACCTCCTGTCTGGCGCTGTCCAGGGCTTCATCAGTCTGAACGAACAAAGTGCATACAATACGACGGCTCCCAAGATTGTGGACCGCTCGTAGCGTCAGCATGCTGTACTGTAACCGACTGAAATTAGGCATGCAGCCAGCCAGCCAGCCCCTCGATAAAATAGAAGCACCGTGTCCTAACTAGAGTGGCAGAGAGTGTGAACGAAAGAGAGACCGACAGCGTGCGAGAAAGATAGATGGAAAAAAAGAGTGAGAGACAACGAAAGGAAGCTAAGAAGAAATAGCGAGTTAGTGGGGGAGATAGGATGAGATAGAAAGAGAGAGAAACAAAGAGAATGAAATAAAATGAAGAGAAAAAGAGAGAGAAATAGGAAGAGAAAGAGAGGAAGATAGAGAGAGAGGAAGAGAGAAAGGCAAGAAGAGAGAGAAAGAAAGACAGAAGAGGAGAGAGAGAGAGAGAGAGATTAGAGAGAGAAACTGAGAGATAGAGCAGCAGCAACATAGTGCATTCCAGGACTCAATTGGTGAGAGCATACCTGCGAAATAAAGAGCATGTGTACGTGTGCATGGACCCCACATGCATGCACTCATGCATGCACTCGTGCACGCACACACACACAACGTGCACACGCAGGCTGACGTGCAAACATGCACATGCATGAGCATACAAGAAGCACACGCACACTCGTACATGCCCATACAAACACGGAATACATACACCTCAATACGAATGCAAACAGCCCCAAGAGAGGGCACGTGCATGCGCACACACACATTCGTATGCACACCCCAGGCAAATGCATGCACACCCCACATTCAGACAGAGTATGAGAGAGTGATTAGATTGAGAAGCTGAGACAGAGCAGCGCAACAGAGTGCATTTCAGGACTCGACAGCTGAGGAGTATGTCTGTGAGATAAAAGAAACACAATCGCAGACCTCTCCATCTATGCATGGGCATACACGTGCACACACCAACATGCACACTCACATGCAAATAAACACGCCCCCATAGGAATACACATCCCACTCACCCAGCAGCGCACCCACACTCCCACGCAAACACTTTCGGAGCTTTGTGTTGAGGACCTGTGAGCGCGAGGCCACGGAGCGAGTGAGGTGAGGTGCAGCAGGTGAGCTGCTGCAGAGCTGCTCTCACCCACCGAAGCCAGCTTGGTCTCGTAGTCGTTGGTAAGCGCCACGCACACTTCCTGTGCCTTTGCTTGACACGCCTTTTCAACGCGCTGGCGCCACTTCTCCTCGATTATGAGGTGCCACGACCGCCAAGCCTTGCGCAAAAGTGACAGTCGACAATACTTTTGTGCCAGCCGCGTGGCGTAGCCCTGCAACGTGTGGGATATGGATAAGGGAGCGTGCAGAGCTGCAGCCAGCAGCAACAGCAGCAGCAGCAGCGGCGGGCATTCGTGGAGCGAGCATTCTACAGCTGCCACTCTTACAGGTGCCCGGCCATGGCCAGGGCACTGCTGACCCAATGCCGCGGAAGGCGGTCTGCAATCCAAGTTGCTATACTACACATTCGTCTTGGAAATGCTAGCGATAAATCGTTTGCTTCATTATAGCAAGTCAAACAACGACAGGGCATCTTGCCAGACCACAGAGTGATGACTGCACAGTGGACCGTGCAATGGACAGCTAAGTGGACCACTCGGTGGACCACACAATGGACCATTCAATGGACCACTCAGTGGCCCACTCGATGGACCACTCAGTGGAAGAGAAGAAGACACTTTGCATGTACAAACTACTGCTCTTTTTTTGTACCTTGTCTTGTGGTTCATGCGCCATTTGTAGCTTTCTCCAAAGAGCTCACTCTTCTCGACCAAGTATCTTATCGTAAGATACTAAGTGCTGCTCTGCTAACAGCCATCTCTTACAGCTGGGGTGGGGGCTGGCTCCCTTTAGGGGGCAGTGTGGTAAACGTTAGCGCCAGCTCATAAGCTGGAGCCATCCGCATTGTCAGTATCCTCTTTCATACATTAGGAGTCACTAGTCTTGTGAGTTGAGACTAGCCCCAGTCGTGGATGTGTGGTGCCCCCAACTAACTCTAACCGGGATAAACTTGAAAAGCTCGAATGAAAATCTCGGTCCCACTAGCCATTAGTTCGAACTCTTTGACGTCTTTCGGGGGGGGGGGGGACAAAACAAGAAACTAGCTCCGAATTTTAAATGCAGGTCTCTAGTTTCTCAGGCTGAGGTATCTTTGCTACAAAACCATGCAATGAGTCAAACAACCGTACTTGCATGTGGCTACCTTCCAATGAACTGTGCATGAGATGCATCAACAGCCATCTATTCCAACAGGATAAGCTAGCATTCGGCAAAAGAAAATCGCCTGCTGCGTCGTGCCCATGCCAATCATTGGGACTCGTTGACAGCATCCAGTTATGGACAGCTCTACACACAATGATCCTGTAAACCTATGGCATTGTTCACTATAGCATTATGGTAACACCCTTTTGACGTGTGGCTGTGATGTCTGCATCTGTCCGGACCTGTAAGACTAACATCAGCCTATTACCCTGCGGGTTCTCTCTCTCTCTCTCTCTCTCTCTCTCTCTCTCTCTCTCTCTCTCTCTCTCTCTCTCTCTCTCTCTCTCTCTCTCTCTCTCTCCCTCCCTCTCTCTCTCCCTTCCCTCTACCTCACACTTGTTCTTTCACGAGCCACCACCGAATTTCATCACGTCCGCCCGGATCACATATGCACCACCACTGGTCACAATACCACCGTGCACTGCTCTACACGAGCTATGAGATAGGGGTCGGGTTGCCATGCTACGAGGTTATGCCAGCACCTCCAGCAAAGTTACTTCTGTCTCAGGAGCATCTGCAATGGAGGGAGCAATTCGAGGCAGGTCAGACAGACTCCTGTGCTCCTGCGAGAGCCTGCGCCGCACCCACCTCCTGCTTGTGGCTGTAGAATTGTAACTTCCACTCTGTGAAGTTACGCAAGACGTCAAACTTCTCCTTCTGGCTCTCAAGGCTGCGTGTGAGGTTAGTGATGACGGCGTCCTTTCGCTCGATCGATACCTCGTACGTGTGCAGCAGCTCCTTCATGCCCTCCAGATCGTTCAGCTTGGCCTGCATCTCCTGAGCATGTCTGAGCGAGCAAGTAAATGCGATCAGGGGCAGCACGGCTAATTGATAGAACACCAAGTCAGCTGTACGAATTATCTAGGTACAGGCTTCAGGAGAAGACTCGACTAACTTCTGAAAGACAGGGTGCTAGGTCTCTATGAAAGTGGAATTCCTCCCTAATAATAATAATAATGCACTTGATAAAGCGCCCTCAGAGAACTAAATCTCTTTCTTCGCGCTTTACATTTGCTGCAAAGTGAAATGCAATTGAATGGTAAGTAAAATCATGCTTGAAAAACAAACAAAATGAATAATATGGTTAGGGGTGACATGCACAGGGTCAGCATGCAAATGTGGTTAGTGGCAGCATGTACAGTATCAGCATGCATAGGCACATGAAGGACGAATCACAGGGACCCACTAAATGCTGACCTAAATAGGTGTGTTTTCAAGTTCCTTTTAAATGTGGCCAGGTCAGGGGATGTTCTGACGCAGGTCGGGAGGGAGTCCCAGGCTTAGGGAGCATACGAACTAAATGCACGGTCTCCAAAGGATTTAAGGTTTGTACGAGGTATTTCTAGGCTGTTGGATTCCGAAAAGCGGATGTTACTATGCTTGGCCTGATGGGGTAGTATATCTGAGAGATAGGCTGGAGCCATAGAATGAAAATCCATGCATTCGTGACATCTCGTCTCGACTTCTGCAACTCACTGCTTACTGGCCTACCAGCATGTGCGATCAGGCGATTGCAGTTGGTGCAAAACTCTGCAGCTAGGCTTGTCTGTCGTGAGCGTCGCAGTTGCCACATTACTCCACTTCTCGCCGACCTGCACTGGTTACCAGTCAAGCAACGGATTGACTTCAAGGTTTTGTCGCTCACTTTTAGGTCTCTTCATTCTATGGCTCCAGCCTATCTTTCAGATATACTACCCCATCAGGCAAAGCATCGTACCACTCGCTTTTCGGAATCCAACAGTCTAGAAATACCTCGTACAAACCTTAAATCCTTTGGAGACCGTGCATTTAGCTCGTATGCTCCCACAGCCTGGAACTCCCTCCCGACCTGCATCAGAACATCCCCTGACCTGACCACATTTAAAAGAAACTTAAAAACATACCTATTTAGGACAGCATTTAGTGGGTCCTTGTGATTCGTCCTCGATGTCCTTATGCGTGCTGACACTGTTCATGCTGCCACTAACCACATTTGCATGCTGACCCAGTGCATGTAACCCCTAACCATGTTATTCATTTTGTTTGTTTTTCAAGCATGATTTTACTTACTATTCTATTGCGTATCACTTTGCAGCAAATGTAAAGCGCCTAGAAAGAGATTAAGTTCTCTGAGGGCGCTTTATCAAGTGCAATATTATTATTATTATTATTAAGGGACCTAAAAGTGAGCGACAAAACCTTGAAGTCAATCCGTTGCTTGACTGGTAGCCACTGCAGGTCAGCGAGAAGTGGAGTAATGTGGCAACTGCAACTCACGACAGACAAGCCTAGCTGCAGAGTTTTGCACCAGCTGCAATCACCTGATCGCACATGCTGGTAGGCCAGTAAGCAGTGAGTTGCAGAAGTCGAGACGGGATGTCACAAATGCATGGACCAACTTAGACATGGTATCCTTATCTAAACAAGCCCGAATTTTAGCAATGTTATGAAGCTGAAAATAGGCGGATTTGACTGTGGAGCAGATAGGGTCGTCTAACGAGAGGTCGCTTTGGAATATGACACCTAGATTTCGAGCTGATTCAACTGGAGAGATGCTGGCAGGGCCAATTTTGAGAGTCAGCCTTTCCAATCTCTGAATCGCACTGGGTTTGCCCATGACTAGTAAGTTAGTTTTATCATCATTTAGTTTTAGAAAATTTGCTGCCATCCATGTGCGGATGTCATCAATGCATGCAGCGAGTGAGTCGAGAGAATTCGAAGTGCTCGAAGGCTGGGAGGGATCAAAGCAAAGGTACAACTGAGTGTCATCCGCATAAAAGTGAAAGCCTAGATTGTGCTTGGCAATCACATCAGCAAGAGGCAGAGTATAAACCATGAAAAGAACCGGACCTAGCACGGAGCCCTGAGGTACTCCATATTTCAGAGGTACTTCAGATGATCTTTGTCCATTCACGTCAATACTCTGGAGTCTCCCACTGAGGTAGGACCTGAACCAATGCAGAGCAGTGCCAGTGATGCCCAGGCGAGATGAGAGGCGCTCTAGAAGAACTTTGTGATCGATGGTATCAAAAGCTGCCGAAAGATCGAGTAAAACAAGCAGAGACACTCTACCCATGTCTGCATTCCTAAGTAGGTCGTTGTATACCCTAAGCAATGCTGACTCTGTGGAGTGATTAGCTCTAAAGCCAGACTAGAACTTACTAGCAAGGTGTGAGGTTTCGATATATGAGTTCAGCTGGTCTGCCAGTCTCCTTCGACCAATACCTCCCTTTGCACATTTTCTCCCCCCCTCCTTCTACTTTAGCCCCTGTTTCTCCTTCCTCCCTACGTGTCACTACTCGTCTTTGCATGCCCTCCCTCCCTCCTTTCATATTTACTATGCTCTCTATTTCCTTCAATATTTCCCTATTTCCTATTGCTGTCTCTCCTTTCCTAGATCTTTCAGATCCTAAAAGTCCAACAGATTAGCTGCCCAGGTCCTTTAAAGTCTTCAAAACTGGCTTCAAAACTCGAGTCTATTCAGGGTTGGGACGTGAGGGTCAACGTCAGTTGAACTCTCGGCAGAGATGGAACGTGGGCAGGCCTACAAAATGATCATTACCGATCTTCGCACAGGAAAGCATACAACCCAACAAAAGCTTTATCTAAAAACAGTACACAAAATTAAATGCAATGAGAGAAGCAAGAATCCTGCTTACCTATGCCGTGCGGTCTTAATCCTGCTTCCTTTCAGCACACTTTCAGCATCCTGACGGCCTCTTGGCCACTGCAGTACACGAAGAGCTCGCCATTCACGACCTCACCTCCCTTTCTTGTTCAATTCGCCGCTTGCTCCCACCCTCCCTTCATGTTTCGACTTTAGTGATAGCTGCCGTATACGGCAGTGGCAGCCAGCTAGGTGTGAATGCAAATCATGCAAAGCCTCTGCACGAATCGAAGTGCAGTCCACCGTCCATCGGGCGGCGGTGCCCATCAACGTTCACCTACAGTCGTCTTCTCCAGGAGCTCATCAGTAGGTTATTCTTGAAAGTGGGGACTGTGACTTACTGGTATGTCAGCTGCTCCGTGGTGTGGCGATTCTGCTCCATCAGCTTGATTTTCATTCGCGAAACTTCCTCCTATAAAGCAAAAAATAAATTCAGCATAAGACTATAGTGAAACCCTAATACAAAAATTACACGGACTTCAAATACGATGCTAGACAAGAGAGTACCTGCAACGTGCAGGGCAAAGCCTGCAATGATTGGGATGCACTAACGATTGCCTGCGGCATAAAAGTAACTCAAGTATAGAATTCCTACTTCTTCAGATCCATAGTAAAAGTAAAAGCTAAGATCAGAGGTGCTGTGCTGCATTGCTATGTACAGTGCTCACAAGACACAGAACAATCGCTATCAGGCAAGTTCAACAAGCGTGGGAGTATTTAACCACAAATTCAAAACCTTTGGCGGCTGTGCCTTTAGTACATAAGCCCCTAAGCCTCGAACTCACAGCATTTGCTGGGTCCTTCTGAATTGTCCTTTGTGTGCTCATATGTGCTGATACTGTTCATTGTATAACTAACCAATTGGCATGCTTTCATTATATTGTGTGAAAAGTGCCTAGAAAGAGATCTCTCTTAGGGCTCTACACAAATGTCTTACTATAATACTAATTAAGCTGAGCGGCATACCAATGAAAATAACTGCACATGTATTGCACCGATCATGACACCACGAAAGTGCCGGGCTAGTGATCACGTGGAAATCTAAGCAGGTGGTTGCAGCTATATACGAATATTAATCTCTATTTATAACTCCAAAAAGCCACGAAAACTAGATAAGCATTAGACTAAGTTTTCATTGGAGCACCCACATCCAAGCGACTGTCAGTGCACATGCGGTAGCCAACACAAGATATAACCCCTTTGCCCTATATGGTTTTCTTAGGGCGCTACACGCAAGGCCCGCTCACACGTGTGTGTTAAAAAAAAAATTAGATGCTGTCCATCATGTCTGTCAGGACTTGTCCTGCCACAGCCTCTCATGTCTCCCTACAGTCAACAGGGGTTCTGGCCAACATTATCAACGACGTGTCTTTTGACCTCTAAGAGGCATATGCCCCTGCTCTCTCTCCTGCCCTCGTGCGGTACATCATCCAGTCTCGGTACACTCGGCACATGCACACTTGTGCTCTTTTACTGACCTCTGACTCTTTTTCTGGCCAAAGATAAAAGACAGCACAGCCGGCTGAGCATTACGAGCGCTGTCTAATGTGTCCGCACTTAACGTGCAGTCTGTCTGTCTGCTCGGCCGCGCTCGCTCGTTTACATTTACCGAAGCAAACACAAGCTGCACGCATTGTATCTGGCGCGTGCATCGGGTGCCGTACCACGATGTTGGTCTTGAGGTCACGGCACCACAGGTCCAGCTTGCTTTCCATCGTTCGAACGTCATCGTCCTGACCTCCATCTGCTCCGGCCCCGGCGCTGAACAGCATCGGGGAACGCAGCGCACCGAAGCCTCCATCGCGCCGCAGCGGTCGACGATCGTCATCTGGCGACGGCAGTGGCAGTGGCGAGTGGGAAGCAGCAGCAGCAGCTGCTGCTGCTGCCCAGCCGGCCTGCATCGGGCGCTGGAGGTACTCAGCAGCAGACCCGCCTATCGGGCAAGACCGCAATGGTGGCAATAGCAGGAGACGAGAGAGAGAGAGAACGCGACCGATCTGACGGAGGATGCCAACTCAACATGACGAGCAGCGCAAAATGAAGACAAAAACTGCACGAGCACCAAAACTGCTTCCATTCGTCACTGCTTAGGTGCTCGACCTGCAATTAGAGCAGGGGCGGGTCCCAAAACATACAAGCTTGAGTGACACGGCTTACTAAAGGTGGCGCCCCCACGTGACAAGATCGGTGCGCTGATTGCAGCATGGTCGGCTTAGCGCTGCTCGGCAGTTGACCTAAAGGTCGCCTGATTCAACGATGATAACGTGTGTGTGTGTGTGTGTGTGTGTGTGTGTGTGTGTGTGTGTGTGTGTGTGTGTGTGTGTGTGTGTGTGTGTGTGTGTGTGTGTGTGTGTGTGTGTGTGTGACGACAGAGAAGCCTTGGCGGCTTTCACTAGCGCTGGCAGTAGTCAATCACCAATTGCCTGCTGAAGGACCCCAAACCACAACCCGCGTCGTGAACTGCAAGCACATTATTCCTGGGCTAAGACCTGAGCACCTTATTCCTCGGCTAAGACCCGGAGAGTTGGCCAGAGTGGGGCTGGCCAGGGCTGCTCAGCAGTTGGCATGCATGCAGCACCGGCCACGTGACAGCTAGGCCAGCAACGCTAATGCTCACGAGGGCGGCTCGGTGTCGGCACGTGCGCAAATGCGTGCTGCTCGTGGTGCGCATGCAGCACCGTCGTCCGCCGAGTGACTTACTGCTGTCCCCAAAAGTGCCGTCTGTGCTGACTTCCGGTGGCTCGTGCGGCCTTCGCGCCGCAGCCGACCGCTGCCCAGCGCTGCTTCGCTGCAGCTCCTTGGCGGCAGAGGTGGCCGCAGCCAAGGAGCGCTGCTGCTGCTGCTGCTGGTGCAAGGATTGTGCCTGTGGCACTCGGCGCTGCGGCGGCGCTTCCTCAGCAGTTTCGCCTACAAAAAATGGGTCATCACATCTAGGAAAGGCTGACTCTCAAAATTGGCTCTGCCAGCATATCTCCAGTTGAATCAGCTCGAAATCTAGGTGTCATATTCCAAAGCGACCTCTCGTTAGACGACCATATCAGCTCCACAGTCAAATCCGCCTATTTTCAGCTTCATAGCATTGCTAAAATTCGGGCTTGTTTAGATAAGGATACCACGTCCAAGTTGGTCCATGCATTCGTGACATCCCGTCTCGACTTCTGCAACTCACTGCTTACTGGCCTACCAGCATTTGCGATCAGGCGATTGCAGCTGGTGCAAAACTCTGCAGCTAGGCTTGTCTGTCGTGAGCGTCGCAGTTGCCACATTACTCCACTTCTCGCCGACCTGCACTGGCTACCAGTCAAGCAACGGATTGACTTCAAGGTTTTGTCGCTCACTTTTAGGTCCCTTCATTCTATGGCTCCAGCCTATCTGTCAGATATACTACCCCATCAGGCCAAGCATCGTACCACCTGCTTTTCGGAATCCAACAGTCTACAAATACCTCGTACAAACCTTAAATCCTTTGGAGACCGTGCATTTAGTTCGTATGCTCCCAAAGCTGGAACTCACTACCGACTTGCGTCAGAACATCTCCTGACTTGACCACATTTAAAAAGAACCTAAAAACACACCTATTTAGGACGGCATTCAGTGGGTCCCCGTGATTCGTCCTTGATGTGCTTATGCGTGCTGACACTGTGCATGCTGCCACTAACCACATTTGCATGCTGACCCTGTGCATGTCAACCCTAACCATGTTATTCCTGTTGTTTGTTAATCAAGCATGATATTACTTACCATTCAATTGCATTTCACTTTACAGCAAATGTAAAGCGCCTAGAGAAAGATCAAGTTCTCTGAGGGCGCTTTATCAAGTGAATTATTATTATCATTATTAGGAAAGATGGGCGTGAGGACGCAGCAACGTGATCGCTCCATCATCATGGGTACCATCATGCCGACGCAGTGCACTCACAGCACCTAATGAATGCTAGGCAGTGCTTCAGCAGACAGCTGGATGTATTTGTTTCTTAGTTTGAGAATTCAAAGCAACCGGAAGTCGTCCGAGGTGGGACTAGACGCTTAGAAAGAATTTCACGTCAAGCAGGGAACGATCCCGAATCCTCTGAGTTACTTCGGTCTAGTGTTCTAACCGATTGAGCAATCGAGATAACTCTTGCTACCGCATTTCACACAGGAGGCTTATGGCAAATGTCGAGAAAAAATACTGCCAAGATTGGTCCAATAGTCAATTAATTGTTTAGGGTACCTTTCTAAAGACGAACGTGTTAGGAATGGGCCTTGAAGTTTAGACGATTTTCATATAACAAGTAAGAATGAAAAAATGATTAGGCTAACCATGTCTAATCCGGAAGTAAATCGGAAGCAACCTATACAAAATAACCATTTTACCAATCTCTGCATCGTATAGGACTTGTGTCCCAATTTGCTAAACCTTGGTATGTCGAGGTACGTGTTTTCAGCTTGATTGGTGGCAGCTTGTGACTTGTTAACAGCTACATCTACAGTGTAGCTGTATGCCTTGTGAATTCCATAACAAGGCCAATACTTTAAGGATCGATGTGAATTTTTTTCACAAGTGAGTTCAACTTGTACATCACTTCAGCAGTTCATTTTTTATTTCAGTCGGATTAATTTTGCTCAGAATTTTACCCTTAGAGCTTCGGCTTTAACGTGCTCGAGCCGAATCACGTGTACTTCGTGAACGAATGATTTTACAATTACAAACTTTGGTGCCAAGTGCTTTTAGCATAGGCCCTTGGTGAACTGAATCTCTCTCTCTCTCTCTCTCTCTCTCTCTCTCTCTCTCTCTCTCTCTCTCTCTCTCTCTCTCTCTCTCTCTCTCTCTAGGCGCTTCACCTACGCTGGAAAGAAAGCATTTAATTGGTTAGTGTTCGAGTTAGCAGCACGGGACAGCTGGAATGGGTACGCCCGACTAGGCAGAAGGAGGAATTTCGTTGCTAATGAATTGAGATGGCCACAGCCTAGGACACTCACAGCTAAAGCTTCCGTCGCCATCAGTCTTTTAGTAAAAGAATACTTGGCACTTAGGCATCGCAGCGCTATGGGCCGATGCATCACTACCTCTACATGTAATAATAATAATAATAATGTACTTGATAAAGCGCCCTCAGAGAACTCAATCTCTTTCTAGGCGCTTTACATTTGCTGCAAAAGAAACACGATCGAATGGTGAGTGGTATCATGCTTGATAAACAACATTAATAACATTCTTGGGGGGTGACATGCACAGGATTAGCATGCACGTGCGGTTAGTGGCAACATGCACAGTGTCAGCACGCATAAGCACATGAAAAACGAATCACAGGGACCCACTAAATGCTGTCCTAAATAGGTGTGTTTTCAAGTTCTTTTTAAATGTGGTCAAGTCAGGGGATGTTCTGACGCAAGTCGGGAGGGAGTTCCAGGCTTTGGGAGCATACGAACTAAATGCATGGTCTCCAAAGGATTTGAGGTTTGTATGAGGTATTGGTAAACTGTTGGATTCCGAAAAGCAGGTGGTACGATGCTTGGCCTGGTGGGGGAGCATATCTGAGAGATAGGCTGGAGCCAAAGAATAAAGTGAGCTAAAAGTGAGCGACAAAACCTTGAAGTTGATCCGTTGCTTGACTGGTAGCCAGTGCAGATCGGCGAGAAGTGGTGTGATGTGGCAACTGCGACGCTCACGATAGACAATAGACATAGCTGCAGAGTTTTGCACCAGCTGTAAGTGCCTGATTGCACATGCCGATGGGCCAGCAAGCAGTGAATTACAGAAGTCAAGACGGTATGTCATAAATGCATGGACCAACTAAGTAAGATGTGGTATCCTTGTTTAAACAAGGCCAAATTTTAGCATGTTATGCAGCTGAAAGTAGGCGCACATATTATGTACAGTCATAATACATATCTGGCCGTCGGTTCTGCCACATTACTTAGTCTAACCTTCGCAACCGATGCCCGTAGGCCCGGACTTAAGGGCTATCTGACTCGGGCCGTCCGGCGAGCTAGATTTACAATTTTTCTATACAGCCACGAGTTGCTACAAGTAAAGTCGGACTACTTGAGGAGCAGAGAGAGGCCTGAAATTTTCAAATTATATACATGTATATATATATATAATTCATTTCCATAGGGCCTTAAGAAGACTACATCTCTATCCTGACGTTTCATATACATATGCCACAGGGCTCGAGCCCAGTATATGGTCGTCAAAGGCAAGCACCATACCCTCCCCCTTGGGCGAAACCAGGGGCGGAAGGCAAGGTTTTGTCTAGTAACTTCGATATAGGGCAGCGTGATCCATTTCTCGCGGAATCCCGTCGACCCGACGAGCATCTCGACGAATCTCGCGAAGTTTCGATGACCCGTCGGTCGAACGAGAAACGCCAGTTGGGCTCGGGACCGTAGGCGCCGTCCTCCGTCGGCGTCGCGAAAGCCGGCGTCGCTAGCGGCCGCAGAGGCGCCGCAGGCAGGACGCTCACCGCCGTCGTCGGCACTCGCGTCCTCGAATCTGGCGTGCAGCTGGCGCCCTCTGAACGACCCGCCGGGGTTAGCCAGCACGTTGGGAAGGCCGGCGAAATCGACCTTCGGTACGACGACGGCGTACTTCAGCAGCTCCTCGTATTCGTCCTGCGCGCAGTTTTGGCAAGCGCGCGTCCGGCTTGCCTGCGGGCGGGCCCGAACGCGCCCGAACGCGGGTCCCGCGGGCCGAAGCTTCGTGCAAGGAAGCGGCTCGTGCGGCGCCGGCGGGCGCCGGCTGCACGAGAAAGCCGCGACGGCACACACACCTGAAATCTCGACGAGACCGAGCTGCCGACGGAATCCTGAGGCACGTCAGGCGGCCCGCTGGCGTCGCTCGTGCGGTCGGCCATTGGCGACGGCGACGGAGGGAAGGCCGTACAAGCGGTCGCCCGTATGACGCGAGCGGGCAGTCAGACTCTCGCGCCAAAGTAGAGCCCACGCCGCTAAAAAAGAAAAAAAAGTGAACCCGGTCCTGCGAAGAACTTGCCGTCGTCCTGAAACGACAAATTCTATGAGCCTATCTGCAGGCAGACGGGATAACTGACACAGGCCGGTCGGTGTCCGACTGCCTGCGGTACGGTAAGCGGGCGGCTCAGCTAGCAGCCCCTGGCGCTAGCTACGCAGCGACGTACATGGTTTCGATTCTTGCTCAGGAAGCGAATAGGCACTCCGTACCTTGAGCGCGACGCGTTGGAGCGGGCGCAGTGAGGGCGCCGTATATTGTGCGGCGAGCAGCACTTCCGAAATTCGTAAAGACCGCCACCGGCTGGCTGTCCGGGTACGCTCTGAGTGTCAAGGTCGGCATTGCTGTTACGTAGTAACGAGCGTGATGCTCCGCAGCGTCCCTCGAAAATGTCGCCGCTGTACGCGTTAAATTGGCAGTATCTTATAGCTGCACAGTCTGCAGTGGTATTGAGCAACGAAAAGTGTGGTGACTTAAGCTGAACGTTCGAAGCTAGCCTTTAGCCAGAGCTGCAAGCGCGTACCGCTGCGTAGCTAATGTAGTGTAATGTATCTCCGTCTGTAACTCCACAAAGTCATAAAGACCAGGTGGGTGTTACGCAGGAGAGTTTTGTATAGCGCACTCACAGCTTAAGCGGCTTTCGGTACGCATTCGGTGGCCAACAGACTTCGTCTCACGCAACATAGAGAAGTGGGAAGCATAGCAGAGTCAGGAGAGCAGTTGAAGTAGTGAGTAGCATGGAAGTAGCAGCTCAGAACCGCTGAAAAGGATGAGCCATAGTCGGCAGCAGGAGAGTAGTTGTCGTTGCGTAAGAATTGTGGAAGCGAGTTCCACAATCTAGGACCTGCAGAGCTAAATCTTCTGTCACCAACGGTCTTTAAGGGGAGGAATGGAACAGCTAATTTATTGTCCACACAGAACATGAGGGCGCGAACAGGCTGAAACTGATGCAGCAGTTCAGCTAGGTACGAAGGAGTCAAGCCGTGGCGGGCCATGTGGGTCAGCGTAAGAACTTTGCTCTGGATCCGTTGCTCAACCGGCATCCATCCTTGCTCTTTTAGCAAAGGAGACACGTGCTCAAACCTCTGGGACTTAAAGACTGCCTTGCAGCCATATTCATAGTCAGCTGCAGTGGTCTAATAGCTTTCTTTGGCAGCCCAGCCAATAAGGAATTGCAATAATCAAGCCAAGACAGAACTAAGGAGGTAGTTAAATTTTTTACAAGTAACTGTGGGAGACAGCTCCTAATCTTGGATAGTGATCGGACGTGATGGTTAGCTAGATATTCCCTTCGGTCACTAAGTCCTTCCTGTGAGCTGTTCATCTCGCCTCGAAAACTGGCACCGGACCGATGTTTTAAAGTCCTATCTTTAAAGGTGGATATAGCGTTGATATCATCAGGAAAAGGGTCGCACCGGCAGCCCTTAAAGCATGAGGAACCACAAGGAAATTTGTTCGGTCCCTTCATTTCACAATACATTCTCTCTCTCTCTCTCTCTCTCTCTCTCTCTCTCTCTCTCTCTCTCTCTCTCTCTCTCTCTCTCTCTCTCTCTCTCTCTCTCTCTCTCTCTCTCTCCCTCCCCCTCTCTCTCTCTCTCTCTCTCTCTCTCTCTCTCTCTCTCTCTTTCTCTCACTCTCTCGTGCAGATGGCATCGCCAAGAACAATCTAGGCTTTAATTTTTCTATAGATGGATCACAGGTGCAATGGTACTTTGATCCCTCCCTACTATCCAATAATAATAATCATCATAATAATGCACTTAATAAAGCGGCCTCAGAGAAATCAATCTCTTTGTAGGCGCTTTAAATTTGCTGCAAAGGGAAATCCAACAATTCGAACTCACTCTTGAAATTCACTTGCAGCTTGATGGCAGCAAACTTTTCAAATGACAAGAAATGACAGAAGCGTTTCCTTTGAAGCACAAGTAAAGCACCTAGAATGAGATTGAGTTCTCTGAGGGCACTTTATCAAGTGTATCGTTATCAATATTGTAATCAAACGCTACAGGAAAACCTTCGGCCTGTACGATCAGCTTGCATTTTGGGAGCTCTCCTGTTTCAAAGTGACTTCAAAACGCATACAAAAGATCAGGACTGACTGTCTATCGACAGGCATATGAAGACTACTGTAGGTCATACCAATCGATCCTAGCAAAGGGAAAGTCTAGCTTCTATAAGAAAAACATTTTTGAATCAGAGATGCACAATCAAAAAATGTTGATGTCGACGATCAACCATCTCAACAGCTCCCAGGTTAGCTCCTTACCTGATGATCCTTGTGATGATCTAGCCGATCGCTTCTCTCGATTTTTTGTGCAGAAGATAGAAAAGATCAGGGGACCCATCCCTGCAATGACAACATCCCCACTAGAATGCTGTTCCCCGATTCCTGGCTGCACCTCAATGTCTACATTTAAGCAGGTCAATAGTGATTTAAGTCCTGAAGTTCGTATCCCAATCAATGAAGACAACAAGTCCTGTGGACCCTGTACCCACTGTCCTGCTCCTACTTTGCATTGATCTGCTGCTGCCATGCATAACTAACATCATTATTTTTGTCATTTGCCTCAGGTCATGTCCCAGCACCTTTCAAAAAAGCTACAGGCCACTTTTCAAGAAAGCGACACCAGACCAAGAGAACTTGAGCAACTACCGAAATACTGGAGCCTGCCCAGTCTCCCTTCTACCATTCCTATCAAAGACACTGGAACGGGTCGTGGCAGACCAGTTGAACTCATATATCGAAACCTCACACCTTGCTAGTAAGTTCCAGTCTGGCTTTAGAGCTAATCACTCCACAGAGTCAGCATTGCTTAGGGTATACAACGACCTACTTAGGAATGCAGACATGGGTAGAGTGTCTCTGCTTGTTTTACTCGATCTTTCGGCAGCTTTTGATACCATCGATCACAAAGTTCTTCTAGAGCGCCTCTCATCTCGCCTGGGCATCACTGGCACTGCTCTGCATTGGTTCAGGTCCTACCTCAGTGGGAGACTCCAGAGTATTGACGTGAATGGACAAAGATCATCTGAAGTACCTCTGAAATATGGAGTACCTCAGGGCTCCGTGCTAGGTCCGGTTCTTTTCATGGTTTATACTCTGCCTCTTGCTGATGTGATTGCCAAGCACAATCTAGGCTTTCACTTTTATGCGGATGACACTCAGTTGTACCTTTGCTTTGATCCCTCCCAGCCTTCGAGCACCTCAAATTCTCTCAACTCACTTGCTGCATGTATTGATGACATCCGCACATGGATGGCAGAAAATTTTCTAAAACTAAACGATGATAAAACTATTTTCTAAAACTAAACGATGATAAAACTAACTTACTAGTTATTGGCAATCCCAGTGTGATTCAGAAATTAGAAAGGTTGACTCTAAAAATTGGCTCTGCCAGCATATCTCCAGTTGAATTAGCTCGAAATCTAGGTGTCATATTTCAAAGCGACCTCTCGTTAGACGACCATATCAGCTCCACAGTCAAATCCGCCTATTTTCAGCTTCATAATATTACTAAATTCGGGCTTGTTTAGATAAGGATACCACGTCTAAGTTGGTCCATGCATTCGTGACATCCCGTCTCGACTTCTGCAACTCACTGCACACTGGCCCACCAGCATGTGCGATCAGGTGATTGCAGCTGGTGCAAAACTCTGCAGCTAAGCTCGTCTTTTGTGAGCGTCGCAGTTGCCACACTACTCCACTTCCCGCCGACCTGCACTGGCTACCAATCAAGCAACGGATTGACTTCAAGGTTTTGTCGCTCACTTTTAGGTCCCTTCATTCTATGGCTCCAGCTTATCTGTCAGATATACTACCCCATCAGGCCAAGCATCGTACCACCCGCTTTTCGGAATCCAGCAGTCTTCAAATACCTCGTACAAACCTAAAATCCTTTGGAGACCGTGCATTTAGTTCGTATGCTCCCAAAGCCTGGAACTCCCTCCCGACTTGCGTCAGAACATCCCCTGACCTGACCACATTTAAAAGGAACTTCAAAACACACCTATTTAGGAGAGCATTTAGTGGGTCCTGTGATTCGTCCTTCATGTGCTTATGCGTGCTGACACTGTGCATGCTGCCACTAACCACATTTGCATGCTGAGCCTGTGCATGTCACCCCTAACCATATTATTCATTTTGTTTGTTTTTCAAGCATGATTTTACTTACCATTCAATTGCATTTCACTTTGCAGCAAATGTAAAGCGCCTAGAGAAAGATTAAGTTCTCTGATAGCGCTTTATCAAGTGCATTATTATTATTATTATTCCTAATGCCCCCTCTTACTTCGGCTGGGCTTCCGGCGGATGATACCCAATTCATGAAAGCTGACATGGGCAGTGACATCCAGGAATGCTTTTGAGTGGCAATGGCGTGACGATAATGAGCATTTACGAGAGTACCGAATAGTATAATATAATGTAATTTATTTGTATTGCGTTCTAAGAGACCTTGATCTTTATTAAGGCACTTCACGTATGCCACCGGGCTCGAGCCCACGAACTTAGCCAGACCTTGGTCTGGGCGAGCACCTTAACCACTGGGCCAAACCAGCTCGGCATTAAGGGCTAGCGAATTTTATCGGCGAATGGCTCGGGCCGGGGGGGGGCAACATGCCGACGAGACGGCGGGCAGGCAAGGCACATGCGGACAGGACAGCGGGCAGATGCAGCAAGCATGCAATGTCCGTAAGCACGCGACTTCTATATGAGCTATTGGCAAAACAAAACTTAAGCTTTCAATAGGTCAGATACCTATAGTTCTGATATAGAGTTTGACGCTCGTATTATGTCCGTCCGCGAGAAAACTTCACTAGATCAGATAGACGTACAACGCTTGCGCATTTGTTCAGACCTGACGTTCGCGACACCTTAAACGGCAACGACACAAACGCTCGAAATCTCGCGCAGGCGGCGCCTGCAGAAACGCCGAAATATCGAAAGTGCCAAGATTGCCTGCATATTGCAGGCGGAAGAAGTACGGAGTACGGAGTACGGTAGAAGACTCCAGGAAGACTCGCTAACAAGCTTTTAGCAAATAGTGCTCACTGATGCACTTTTTTATTACGGCTGCATGTAATAATTTTTACGTAATCGAGGCCGTAGCTAGGAAGTTCCTCTCGGGTTCGGCGGTGGCTTTCAAAAAGACGCAGAGATTCACTGACAAAAGACCGCCATTCAAATAAAGCAACAGCGGTCAGGTTATAATAATAATGCACTTCGTATGCTGACCGGTTCGTAAGTCGCGCATAAATCGCATTAAATAACTAAATATTTGCTGCTCAGAAGCTTCGGTTTATATCGCGGCTACTTCTTCGTAAGCGACCCTCTGTTCATCACCGAGACATCGTAGTATGGAGTTACATCCGTTTAAAGTCAGCAACCAAGCTCGTAGGTTCCTGATCAGGGTATTGCAGGTTTTGCAACGCGTGAGACACCCCAAGCATGCTGCTGGACTGAAAGGCTAATAAGGTGATCTCTAATAGGTGATGCTATTGTGAGTCCATCACCGTCTGCTCGGAATTTAGGTGTCGTCTTCGACAGCTGCCTAAATTTGAAAACGTGTTAAGAAGACTTCTTCCCTAGCTAGCTATCACGTACAATCCGTAATTTAACTGTCTACCTATACCTCGTACAAAACCTCAAATTCTTTGGAGACCGAGCGTTCAGTTCGTATACTCCCAAAGCCTGAAACTCCCTCCCGACTTGCGTCTGAACATTCCCCTGACTATACCACATTTAAAAAGAATTTAAAAATACACCTATTTAGGACAGCATTTAGTGGGTCCCTGTGATTCGTCCTTCATGTGCTTATGCGTGCTGATACTGTGCATGCTGCCACTAACCACACTTGCATGCTGACCCTGTGCATGTCACCCCTAACTATGTTATTCATGTTGTTTATCAAGCATGATACCGCTCACCATTCGATCGCGTTTCCTTTGCAGCAAATGTAAACCGCCTAGAAAGAGATTGAATTCTCTGAGAGCGTTTTATCAAGTGTATCAGTGTTATTATTTATAATTCACACCAAACCATGTTATTGTTATTGTTTATTGAGCACGCTACCACTAATTATTTGATCGTGCTTCCTTTGCAGCAAATGTAAGGCGCCTAGAAAGAGGTTGAGTTCTCTGAGGGGGCTTTATCAAGTGTAGTATTATTATTATACCTATTTAAGATTGGGAACCGTCTTCCAGGGTGGCTTGTAAAGAATTTAACTGGCTCATTGGTTCTATCTAACTACCTCAATTGCTCTCCTGACACTGCTATGCTTCCCACTTTCTCTTTGTTTCGTGAGACGAAGTCTGTTGGCTACCGAATAATAGTAATAATAATGCACTTGATACAGCGCTCTCAGAGAACTCAATCTCTTTCTAGGCGCTTTACATTTGCTGCAAAGGGAAGCGCGATTTAATGGTGAGTAAAACCATGCTTGATAAACATGAATTACATGGTTAGAGTGACATGCACAGGGTCAGCATGCAAATGTGGTTATTGGCTGCATGCACAGTGTCAGCACGCATAAGCACATGAAAAACGAATCACAGGGACCCACTAAATGCTGTCCTAAATAGGTGTGTTTTCAAGTTCTTTTTAAATGTGGTCAAGTCAGGGGATGTTCTGACGCAAGTCGGGAGGGAGTTCCAGGCTTTGGGAGCATACGAACTAAATGCATGGTCTCCAAAGGATTTGAGGTTTGTATGAGGTATTGGTAAACTGTTGGATTCCGAAAAGCAGGTGGTACGATGCTTGGCCTGGTGGGGGAGCATATCTGAGAGATAGGCTGGAGCCAAAGAATAAAGTGAGCTAAAAGTGAGCGACAAAACCTTGAAGTTGATCCGTTGCTTGACTGGTAGCCAGTGCAGATCGGCGAGAAGTGGTGTGATGTGGCAACTGCGACGCTCACGATAGACAATAGACATAGCTGCAGAGTTTTGCACCAGCTGCAATCGCCTGATTGCACATGCCGGTAGGCAAGCGAGCAGTGAGTTACAGAAATCAAGACGGAATGTTACAAATGCATGGACCAACTTGGACGTGGTATCCTTATCTAAACATGCCCGAATTTTAGCGATGTTATGTAGCTGAAAGTAGGCAGACTTGACTGTGGAACTGATGTGGTCGTCCTACGAGAGGTCACTTTGGAATATGACACCTAAATTTCGAGCTGATTCAACTGGAGATATGCTGGCATAGCCAATTTTGAGCGGCAGCCTTCCCAATTTCTGAATCACACTGGATTTGCCCATAACTAGTAAGCTAGTTTTGTCATCGTATATAGTTGCGAATGCGTACCGAAAGCCACTTAGGCTGTGAGTTCGCTATACCAAACTCTCCTTCGTAACATCCACATAGTCTTTATGACCTTGTGGAGTTACAGGCGGAGAAACATTACATACATCTCGGCTAGATTATTGCAATCACCCATTGGCTGTACAACCAAAGAAGCCACTAAGACACTGCTGCTGAAGATGATTATGACTGCAAGGCTAATTTACAAATCCCAGGTTTTGACGATGTGTCGCCTTTGCTGAAGGAGCTCAAATCACTGCCAGTTAATCAACACATACAGAGCAAAGTTCTTATGGTGACCCACAAGGGCCACGATGGCTTGGCTCCGGCCATAACTCGCTGAACTGCTTCACCAGTTTTAGCCTCCTCGTACCCTCGGGTCCTATATAGACAATAAATCAGCAATTAGCAGCTTCATTCCTCCGCTTAAAGACCGTTGGCGATAGACGCTTTTGCTGTGCATTTGCTCGATTGTGGAACTCACTTCCACAATTCATACACAACCACAGATGCTCTCCTACTGCCGACTATGCCGAAATCTTTTCAGCCGCCCTGAACCGCTTCTTCTGTGCTACTTACTAGCTCAACTGCTCTCCTGAATCAGTTGTGCTTCCCACTTTCTCTTTTTTCGCGTAAGATAAAATCTATTGGTATAATGCCAAATACTTGGTATACTGCCAATGAATAATTTAGTATAAATAATGCATGTAATATTAATAATTAATCATTAATACTTAATAATAAAGATGAATTAATTATTTTAATAACTAATAATGAGGAATAATTTAGTATAAATAATAATAAAGTATAAAGAATAATAATTGGTATAATGCCGAATGAATATCGAAAGCCGCTTAGGCTTTGAGGGTGCTATACAAAAGGGTGCTATACAAAACACTCCAGCATAACACCCACATAGTCATTGTGGCTGTGTGGGATCACAGACAGAGGTACGTTACATTTCCTTCCAGGCACAAAACTCCAGCCCAAGGAAGTGCCAGTGTGCAGGCGAGGCTGCAGTCTTGATGATGAACTCCAGCACTCCGGTAGCGTGTCCGGTGGCGATACGAATTCAAGCTTGGCTGACCGATCGCTTGCACGATGGAGATACATCATATTACCTACAATTCATTACTCACTGAAAATGTGATATTCCCTAAAATTCTGCACTGCTTGGAAAATGTGAGTCGCGCTCCTCGTTGAGGCGGAAGCGGAAGCAGTAGCAGCAGTTGCAGGAAATTATTAGGGGGGTTCCTTCGCTATGGCAGCCGTGAACGCCCGAACTTCTATGACCTCTAATAAATGGTATCCGGAGTGACTAAGTCAGTTGTACTTCACAAGTCGCCCAGATCAGATATGTGGCCCTCTGCAGCTGCAGAATAGGAGCTATGAGTTAAAGAAAACTGACTAATTTTAAAATATGATGGCGTTCTTGATTGCTGTCTGTCGTGCTCTGCTAGCTACTCGCGTTAATTTTTGCTACGTATCTTTCCTTTTTAGCCAAATTTAGCGACGGTAGAGTAGCTAGCAAGCTCTGAAAGATGGGCAAAGCAAGGGCGGTTTTTACCCTTCAAAAGAAAATTTTGTATAAAAAATCTGAGTAATTCATTAGGCTGACTATAAGCAGCTGAGCATTGCTAGAGCGCCTAAGATTTCCGTGCAGTTTTTACGCTAAAATATTTAGAAGAAGTTGGAAGTCTGTACAATAGAAACGAGGAAGTGGTGTGGTCGCTCTAAGCTGACGAACGGTCCGGATAACATGGCGACAAATCGCCATTTTAATACTAACGCGAAAGCCATCTTGAAGCTGCGCATTCGTAAAGCACGCCACGACGACTGTCTTCAGAAGACGGAAGTTTGGAGAAAGCGGAGCGATGGCACTGGGCCACTGCACTGCAGCTAGCACCTGAACTCTATCGCTTCGAAACCATTGTAAATAATCAATCAGAAATACTAATAAATCGTGAAAAAAATGTCGGCACTACACACGGCCCTGAGAGGGCCAGATTTGTATACGGCCGTAAGAGAACGATCGTAAGCACAAAACACACAGTCTGGAATAGAAAATTTTGACAACAGTCCGTATCACTGGCATCATCCAATGAAATCGTGAAAAACTCTCGGCATTCAACCAGCGGAAAGGCCCGGGAGGGCCAGATTGGGCAAGCGTCGACAAATGATTTGATGCTTTGGAGCGAATTGTAAGATCATCAGCTAATCGCATCACCTCAAGAGAGGCATTCTTTTTGAGGCTCAGAGGCCAATGCTGGCAAGAAATTTCTCGGAAACTATGAGCGAGGATCGGTGCCACCCGTACAAAACTGCATACACGAAGTAAAGGACTTACGGAGTGATTCAAAATCCCCGTGGCGCCACTTCATGTTACCAAAAGTAATTTTTTAATTAAATACTAAAGCGTAACGTGTTCATCTCCCACCGCAGCTGCATGCACGTGCGAGCAGTGCTTTCTGCGTGAGTAGGACAGGATGATTAAGTAAATGATCGTCCTGTCGGCTGCTGCAAACTTTTCGGTTTGTTTGGCCGGTCACTTAAATCTACGACGGTGTATGTGTGCACACCAAAGATAACTCTAAGCAAAAGCCTCGGAACGATCTTGTCACTGGCCGTCAATGGCGGTGACAAGAGGACTTCGCATCAGCAAAGACGAGAGTGGGCTGACAATGTTGACCGACCAATATTGCTGGCTAAGTGAGAGCAGACCGAAAAACCGAAAAGAATGTACAGTGCCTAGAAAGAGATTGAGCTCTCTGGGGGCGCTTTATCAAGTGTATTATTATTATTAAACGAAGCATCCGTCGCATTCTCAGCAATGCTGCTATTGCAGCAGCAATCTGTCAGGGACCAGGGCAGAGAAAAACAGCACCCGTTTCATCCTCAGCAGCATGCTGTCACTAACCACACTGACCTGCTTCCTTTGCAGTACGTGTAAAGTGCCTGCAATGAGATTTGGTCCTCTGAGGGTGCCATACCAATATGTTATCATTATTATTATTATTATTATTATTGACAACCAGCGTTGCAGGTTTCGACAATAAGCAGTGAGTGGAATCGGCAGCTTATTCAGGAATAATAGTAGTAATAGTAATAAGGCATTTGCATAGCACACTCAGAGAGCTAAATCTGTTTGCAGGCACTTTACATGTGCTGCAAAGGAAGCAGATCAATGTGGCTAGTGACAGCATGCTGCTGAGGATGAAACGGGTGCTGTTTTTCTCTGCCCCCGGCCCCTGACAGATTGCTGCTGCAACAGTAGTTGTCCGTAGTTATTTTCTGCCCCGGGAGCCTCGCCAAGAAAATTCGGACGTGAGTTGAGAAAGTTCGAGCAAGCCTGAGGCTCAAATTTGTTCAGAAATTTTAGAGGTTCAAATTGAAAGAGTGAATGGCTATCGGAGCGAGCTAGCTTGCTTGCGGTGTGTGCCGACACATTTGGCGAATTGCTAGGCCAGAATTACCCTTAACCCGAGCAGGCCCGAGCGCTGTCCACTTGCAATGTTGACTCAACCGAGAGGCCCTTTTCCTTCGTTTGTCTAAGCAGGTGCTACAGCCCTCGGGGTGGTGGGGCGAGGTTTGCCGTGTTGACCTTTCCTATGACCTTTGCTCGAGCGTGCAATACTGCCCGAGGTCTGATGGCTGCATGACTGTCCCGTTTGTTTGTCGCCTCTCTGCTGCACTCCCTGCACAGACAGGCAGACACTGCCTCCACAGACCTTTATCAAATGCTCGTCGTCGCTCGTCTTGCTTTGGCATCGCGATTTCGGCCAAGTAGATGAGTTTGGCCGGCTGATGGTCTGTGCTGAGGTGGTTTGGTTGAGGCACGGATAGCCAAGAAGATGTAAATCAATATCCAGCTGCCGATTGTGGCCCACGCCAGTAAGTGGTTGGTAGCTAGCTGGCTTGGTTGCTTGGTAAAAAAACAGGCTTGGTGCTCTTTGAAGCACATATTTGTCTCTAGAGGACTAGCCGACAGAGTGTAATCTCTTTTCTAGCAATAGCCGGTTTCGAGCCACAGACCAATCATATTGGCGATCTTCCAATTCACATGAACACGTTTCAGGTTTGTTATGTCTTTGATCAAGTATTCCCAAGGCCTTTAACGAGCTTCGACGGCATGTTCGTGCAACAGTGTTTGGCCGCTGGCTACTAATTTATGTGCCTTGCAAATAGGATTAACCTCTGCCAGACCCAGCACAGGCTAAGTCTAATAACGGATAGCTATAAGCTTCTTTGTCCGCAGAGAAGCATTCGGCATTGCCAAAGCAATTACTCTCTTTGCTTCGGCAGGCATTGCTGACATCCATTGAGCTCAACGTAAAGAACAGTTACCTGTAAATGAACATCTCGTAAGACCATGACATCCTAGCAGGAATGTATGCATTCCTGCTTGTGCAAGTCTGTGTTTGTGCGTGCTCGCGTTTGTGCGTGCTCGCACCATAGCACCATGAAGGCACCCCCAATGACTTGCAAGCTTTTTGGAGACTTAAAGAATCACCTGACGTCGAAGCTGTGCTTTTACCAATTGCATGCTGTTTCTCCCATAATGACTTTCGAGCACTTTGTAGTATTGAAGGATCGCCTGCCTTTCAGGTTCACGCTTCAGCGCCTTGCTCTCCCCTTGTCCAAAACATGCCGGCTTGAGTCGATGCGGCTCGAAAACCGAGCCAGCAACAGGACGATAGCACTGAGCCTGTGCACCAAAGGTGAAGGCCGCCTCCTCCGGGCTCCGCTTCCATTTTTTCACCAGCGAAAGTGCCAGTGCCTTCCCACGCAGCAGCGAAGCGGCGGCGGCCGTGCGCCGGTACCGAGGTGGCGCAAGCCACGGCACTCCGCAGGAGTCGCAGTTGCCGCAGGGCACGAGCTCGGCTTTCGCTGCAGCTGCACCGCCGCTCCGCGGCTCTTCCCTCATCTTCGGCCGCCTGCAGCTCTGCACGAGCAGGTGTGCCGTCGGGTCGAGGCTGTGAGCTGAGGCCTTCTTCTCCTCTCCTCTTTCTTCTTCTTCTTCTTCTTTCTCCCGAGTCGCTGCTTCTGCAGAGATGAAGGACCGATGTGCGACTGGACGGAGCGATGAAGAGATGCCCGCACGTTTGTGCTGCTCGCTGCGTCCCAGCATGCGAAGCGCCCTCGCGGGCGGCGACTGCTTCCGCCGCCGCCATTGCTGCCGACGTTGACGACGCCGTGGCCCCCTCCGACGCCACCGTGGTTGCCACCGCTGCCACGATCAGCCACGGTGGGTGGCTGGGGGGGGGGGTTCCAATGACCGTGCACTCACTAGCTGTACCACACGGCGGTGCCGGTCGCTAGCGTCGACTGCGTGAGTCCGCACAGCTGTCGGTGTACGAGCCTTGCTTGTTCGCCCCACGAAACCAGCATCATCGCCTTGTCTCTACCGTTCGTCGAATTTTATCGCATGCTGGATGTTCTACGAAAGTAGGCTCCCACCATTATATCATAAGTATCGTTCTGCAGTTGTGAATGACCTGATTGGATCATTCGAACCCAGGCTTACCAAACACCAAGAATTCGGTTGGTGTATAGTAATACCAGTGTTGCTTGGCTTATAGCCAACGAGTGCACTCTGACCTTGAACTTTTGCGGGACAGCCAATCAGGGGAAGCTAAATGGGGAGCCATCGCATAGGTAAAGCACCTGACAGACTGCTGTGCGGTGAAAATAAATGCTTCGGGTTTACAGTTTGTTCAGTTTGGTAGCCCGTTTCTCCCACCCCACGAAGAACCCACCACTTCAACTGCAGTACCCTGGTCACTTTTTTGGCTGGATATATCGCCAGTTTCCTTCGTAACTTCTTCTATGTCTTACATGTGTTCCAGTGACTTCGAGCCAGCAAACTCGTGCTGCAAACATCCTGTTCGTGTTTTGGAAAGCTCTCGTTGGTTTGTCGGTGTATTTGGAGTGTGGAGCTCAAGTCAGCTACAATCACCTTTTTTCAGATTAGCCGGCTTTGATTTGTTAATGACTTTGCATCCTCGTCCTCCCCGCCCTCTCCTACTCTCCTCTCCCCGCCCGTCTTTGTCTGGTCATTCGCCACTTTCGCTCCACTTTGGTCACTGCTCTCATGACTCTTTCCTCTCTCCCCGTCTCTCGGTCTCCACTGCAGGCAGCTCTGGCTCTCACACTTGCAGCTCCACGTGGCCACATCCGGCTGTGCATGCTAGCTCGAGCTGTGCACAACCGGACAGCAGCCGGTGGCCAACAGCTGCAACTCAGGCTCACGCCCCCTCCCTCGCGGAACCAGCTTCGAGCAGCAGCAGCAGCAGCAGGGGACGGAGGAGGCCTGCAAGTCGGAAGCTGTCAGGCTGGGCAGGCAGCGCCTTCCCCACACACCTCGTTGCAAGAGCTGCAGCAAGCGCTCGTAGCTGGCAGCCTGCCGCCATCACCGTCATTCACAAGGCGCTCGGCGCATCGGGTGGCATCGACCAGCAATCGAGCCAGCCATTCGCCCAGCCAAAGCGTCTGCAGCATGCGAAAGAGTGGCCGTCGCTGCTGCTTGGCCCTGTCGGTGCATGTGTCGAGGGCACACTTCCCCCTCACTCTCAGCGCACTGCAGCCTGCACCTCGTCTGGCGGCGGCAGAGCAGGATGAGGCGGCATTGACACGGCCCACAGTAATTGTGCGCACTCCTTTTCAGCGTCCTGGGCATCCGCCTGTGTACCGCTAGCAGCCGATGTGAATACTCGCCGACGGAATGGTGTTTACCGTCCGCCGGCCGGCCTTCTCCACTGTCAACTGCTCATAAAGCTCGCAGGCGGTAGGACAAACATGGCCCTCGCTTTGTGTCTGAATGGCCCCTGGCGTCTTTTATCGCAACTATTAAGCTCCGGCGCAGACGTGAATGTGCGAGTGTTCCTTCGGATGTTTTTCCTGCTCAGCACACTCACGTTTATTCTCAGAGGGGATCTTAATCTGAAGACGCGTTCAATGCAGAAGTCGTCTTTCGGCTGGCAGCGGCGGCGGCAACCGACACGCTGGCTGCCGCCGTCGCCACCACCGCTGGCTGCTGCCAGCGCCGTGCTGCATTCCTAGCGTTCGGATCGGCCGGCATGAGCGAGTGCTTCGTCTGCGTGGACCACGTGATGTGCACGGAACCTGCCTGCCGGAGCCAGCGCTGGCTGCTGCCATCGCTTTGGCACGCCCCGAATGCCCGAATCCTGTTGCACATGCAGCTTGCCTGTGGCTGGTTGTGCAGAGTTAAGCTCAGGGTCGGCAGCCGAGACTGCTAAGCTGGTCCAGCTGGTGACGCACAAAGCGACAGCTGCTGGACCGTCCCACGCGTCCGTGTCGAGTCGTGCTGTCGGGCTCACAGCATTCGCAGAAAGGGAACACAGGCAGCTGAGACTTGCGACCGCAAGCAGGCAGGCGCCTGGCCAGTAGCATCCTGCCTATTTATCTTCTGCTTTCAGCAAGCCTGCCTGCATGCCTGCTTCCTCTGCTCTGCCTTGCTCTGTGGCCATGGCTGCCGAGATTCAACGTGCGATCGGCGAACAAGCGATCGGCCACGGGTTGAAGCGCGAGGGCAGGCGACTGAGTCTTTTCTTCTCTTGTCTTATTGCGCCACAGAAGCCAGTTGAATTCTGCTAGCGCTGCATAAATGTATATGCCTGTCGGATCTGCATTGTTTTATATTGCTCTTGCACATGAGCACCATGTGCACTCTCTCCCTCCCTCCCTCTCTCTCTCTCTCTCTCTCTCTCTCTCTCTCTCTATATATATATATATATATATATATATATATATATATATATATATATATGAGAGAGAGACACAGAGAGAGGGGGGGAGAGAGAATGAGAGGTGGGCAAAGATGCAGAGAAGCTGATAAAGGAGATGCACACACAGACATTCACATGCTCTGCATATAGATATATATGTGCGTGTGTGTGTATATATGTGTGTGTGTGTGTGTGTGCGTCCTTTTGCATGCTTATCTAAGCACTCTACCTTGCTTGTAATTTGCTCTTGGTTATTGCCTCTCTTGCAGAGTTTTTTGTATAAGCATAGATAGTGATTTGATTCTCACAGGGTGCTATATAAAAGACTTGTTTTTATTGGAATAATGTTTTTATCTTTTTCTCAAACTCTGTCTCTGTCTGCTTGCCAGTCTCTCTGTCTCTCTCTCTCCAGCCTCTATTTGTCTCTGTCTGTCTCTCTTGCTGACTGCCCACCATAATGTAAAGTAATGCATCTCCGTCTGCAACTCAACAAAGTCATAAAGACCACATGGGTGTTACGCAGGCGAGATTTGTATAGCACACTCACAGCCTAAGCAGCTTTCAGTGCGCATCCGGTAGCCAACAGACTCCGTCTCGCGCAACCAAGAGAAAGTGGAAAGCATAGCAGAGTCAGGAGAGCATTTGAGCTAGTGGGTAGCTTGGAAGTAGCAGCTCAGGACAGCTGAAAAGGATGAGCCATAATCGGCAGCCGGAGAGTAGTTGTCGTTGCGTAAGAATTGTGGAAGCGAGTTCCACAATTCTAGGACCTGCAGAGCTAAAGCTTGTCACCAACGATCTTTAAGTGGAAGAATGAAACAGCTACTGTATTGCCCATACAGGACCTGAGGGCGCGAAGAGGCTGAAACTGCTGCAGCAGTTCAGCTAGATATGGAGGAGCCAAGTCGTGATGGGCCTTGTGGGTCAGCGTAAGAATATCAACCGGCATCCATCTTAGTTCTTTTAGTAAAGGAGACACGCGGTCAAACCTCTGGGACTTGAAAACTAGCCTTCGTCAACACTATTCTGACAACCAATGTGACTCTACAGCTGTACTAGCCCTCTACTCGCAGTGCCATTTTACTCACCTTAATTCTTAGCAACTTTTTGTGTACCAAAAACTACTTTGATAATGACTGCTTACATGTATGTGCCTTTGTGTGCGTGCGCATGCCTATTCAAGTGTACTGGAAACTGATTATCTCAGCGATTAGTCAGCCTGCCAAGCATAGTGCTGAACCCAAACAGCTACATGCGATATGCCAATCTAATCTGTCAGCCGATTGTATCCACCTCAGCCATTTGAACCGTTGGTTCGGCATATGGCTGACAGGGCAGGTAAATCCGAGTCAACGAATGAGACTATCACTACTCGAACCTCAGCCACGAGACCTCCTGCCGAGGAGACTGGAGCTCTCCCTCCGGATCTGACGTAGTGTCTTGTAGTCTTGTCTCATGGTCTCAGCTCCTGTGCCGGTCGCCCATCCCATCGCTAACGAAACGAACCGGGTCTGCTGCTGCTGCTGTGGTTCAAGCTCGGCACATCCTGCATCGTCGCGTTTTGTTCTCCCTCTGTACGAGAAAACACGATGTGATTCCATTTGAATGCAACCCTGAAGTGAACAGAAGGGAATCACTCACTCAATAGGCCAAAGATTGCATCCCCGAAGTGCGATTGGTAAGCTGCTCTATAGAATAGCACCAGCAATCAATCGTGTTCAACTCGTAAGGCTGCCTGGCTACTAGCACACTATTAGGAGAAGGGTCTCGTGACACACGTGATTGCACGAGCAGGCATGCAAAGGCACTCACAAGCACGAGTGCACACACACACACACACACACACACACACACACACACACACAATGTGCACATACGTATAGAGATATGGGTATGGCCGGTATAGAGGCGACCGGAAACGCTTGTCGGGGAACCGCGCGCCTAGGTGCGTGCAATTCAAGTTGGTCGCAAAATCCCAGCGCAATGCAAGCTGCCCGGAAGCTGCTCGCAGCTGTTGCAAGCCCGGTCGCCGGCGTTAGGACACACCCCCAACTTCAGCAAGAACGTCGGCGATTGCAAGCTCCTAGCGAGGTCCTACAGCAGCAGCTGAAGAAAGTAGGCGCTAGGCCCCGACCCCCGGGGTGGGAGAGAGGGGGACGGAACGGGATGAGGGTTCAGCAGCGCCGCCGTGCGGAGCCGCCTCAAACCGAAGACCGGTACCGCGGCAGCCGGCTGACCAGCAAGTCCGTCTGGCGGCAAGAACGGCAAGAACAAACAAGCAATTAACTTCAGTCTACCTTGCACTAGCATTTAATCAATGCCCCTTTCTTGTACATTGTACAAAATGTCCCAGGGCTATATGCAAAGGATCGTGTGGCATACGTATCAATGCAGATGCACATCGCCGGGCGGCTCGCGAGACGGAGCCCGGCTCGAAAAGCCTGACTTCCTGGGCGCTGCTTGAACGCAACGCCTCCGCCGACTCCGCTAGTCGCTCACTCTCAGTTCGCGATCACGCCGTCGCGTGGTGGCAGGCTCTCCCACGCCGGCCAGCCGGCCGACCGACCGTCCGTCCGGCTAGCTGCTCGAGACCGGCGAGCTTGGCCCGAGCGTGGCCCGTGGGACTGGGGCTCGACTCTCGCGCACCCCGCTGGTTGCCGGGGCCCGCGAGACGGCCGCAGTTTCTCGGGCCCAGCCGAACGAAGGAAGCCTCGCTCCAACCGATGCAGCCGAAGCTGCTGGCCGAAGCTGCCTCCGCTGCCGCTCGCCCGGTCAACTGTCGGCTGAGTCAACGAGGATTTCGAGCCAGCAAGCGCAGCACGTCACCGACTGCCTCGAGTAGCCGGGACCCCAGCCTTTGGCGAAGCTGACGTGAATCGAGTGCAAGTCCACTGGTCCGTCCTCGCCGCCGAGGTCGCGCCGTAAGGCGCAGGCAGCCGTGCTCTCGACGCAGTCCGGCTCGTAGACCTTGGCGCAGTAGCCCGGCGGCAGCTTGTGCGCCCTCCACGCCCGGCGCCCGGGGCTCAGGAGAGGGCCGCCGCCGCAGCCGCCCAGCAGGCAGGAGCTGACGAACACTGGCACGTCAGAGCGATTGTACAGCCAGACGCTGCCGCCATGGCGTTTGGCACCTTCGGCTGGTGAGTCGTCGTCGCAGCCGCCGCCGCTGAGCGGTTCACGGTGCAGCGTAATGCCGAGTCCGATCTTGGCGCGAACGCGCCTCACTCGCTCGCGGCTGCCAGCGGAGGAGGACGCTGCCGCCACCGGCTCACCCCCATCGTCGTCGGTCCGCTGCTGCTGCTGCTGCAGGGCCTGCAGCGACAGTCCGCCGCTGCCGCCGTGCTCTGGCGTGTCGTGGAAGACGTCGACCGTCTCATCGTAGACAGGAAACAGTGGGCCCACGCGGCGCCGCAGCTCCCAGTAGGCGAGCTGGCACCAGCTGCTCCTCGAGAAACCGTCGGTCGCCGTGGATGCTGCTGCTGCTTCGAAAAGAGAGGGCAACGGCTGCGCGTCGGCTGCGCGACGGCGCGACGCAGGCAGCACTCGGGCGGCTGGCGGTGGCTCGTGCAGCTAGTCGCAGCTGCTCGGGTGAGAGGTCGAGCAGCGTAGCGAGTGCGGGAGTGCCACACGACGGTGAGGAGAGGGAGGGGTTCGGTGGGTGATTCGAGAGAGAGAGAGGGAGGGGGAGGGAGGGAGGGAGGGAGGGAGGGAGGGAGGGAGGGAGGGAGGGAGAGGAGAGAGGGAGAGAGAGAGGGAGAGAGAGAGAGAGAGAGAGAGAGAGAGAGAGAGAGAGAGAGGGAGAGAGGGAGAGAGAGAGAGAGAGAGAGAGAGAGAGAGAGAGAGAGAGAGAGAGAGAGAGAGAGGGCTCGTCGGGCAGGCCGGCGTCAGCAGAGAGCGGATTGATCCAGTGCGTACCTGTGCCTGCCGTCTCGACTCGACGGCGGCCAACGGCGGGCGTCCAGGCGGCGCACGACAGCGGCGGCAAGCTGACGCAATTGCCGTTGCAGCGCAGGTAGTCGTAGCTGTGCGGATGACCTAAAGAGATGAGAGGTTACGAGCAACGTGCACGCACGCAGCAACTTCTGCTGCCGAGCGAGCACAGCGGAGCAGGCCATTGAGGGCAGCGACACTGACGTGGTGGTGGCAGCAGCCACACACGCTGCTGACGAAGCTCGTGTCCACGACCATACCGTGCATCCACGCTGAGAGAGAGAGAGAGCGGGCGGAGGAGGGATGAGAAAGGGATGATGACCACGATGGGCAGATGACCAGAGTTATAACGAGTTATCCATCCCCCATCTCTCTGTGTTCTATCCTGGCCCACGACCTGGAGTAGCCAACAGAGGCGATTTAGAGGCCAGTGGTGCCACTAGTGAGGGAGGGCCTGTAATTAACGCTAATATTGTAGGTGCACGAATGGCCCTCAGTGCAGACAGGGTGACACATTCAATTTATGAACGATCTGCACACAGAGGTGATGTCAGTGGACTGTACCGAAGCCCATTGCACACCACCTGAATTTGCACGGCTCAGTTCGTCACGAGATTCGTCGTCAGAGCAGACGACAGACAACTCGCCAGCCGTCACGTGCTGCCTTCCGATCCAGTGATTAAAGAAAAGCAAAATGACCAAGGCTCAGATGAACGCTTCACTGAGTACGTCAAGAGAAAGCTATTCCATTCAGCCATTCAAGGTCGGGTTTGAGGTTTGAGTGGTGGCAGCTGTAGTGAGGGGCCGAAACTTAATAGCAGTCGCCGAGTCCTTGGCTGCCTTTCTTGACTGGGAGGAAAAAAGCGGCGAAAGTCTCAAGTCGGCCTGAAACCCGGCATGATGAGCAGCAGCGGAAGTTGTAGCAGCACGAGCAGCAGCAGCATTTGCTACCATCGCCATTGGTTTTGCTCCTGCTGCTGCTGTCGTTGCTAAAGTCTGGTCTTAAGACTTGCAGACATCTAGACATCAGGGGTGCAAGCAGCTGAAGCTGCCCCGGCTGCTGCTTGCAACCCTACAGACCCTCCAAAGGGTTGCAACCTCTAGAAAGCCGTTTGGCCCCTACGGAGCCCCCCCCCCCCACCAGTCCAGGCCAGGCAATCGCCAGGCAGCAATTAGTTTTACAGACAATTAAGTGGCAGACATTCGGCAACCTTTTGCCATAGTTATAGTGCAACTGCTGCTGCTGCTGCTGCCCGCTCAGGAAAAATCCGGCTCGACTGGCGAGAGGGAGAGAGAGAGAGAGAGAGAGAGAGGGAGAGAGAGAGAGAGAGAGAGAGACAGAGAGAGAGAGAGAGAGAGAGAGAGAGAGAGAGAGAGAGAGAGAGAGAGAGAGAGAGAGAGAGAGAGAGAGAGAGAGAGAGAAAGAGAGAGAGAGAGAGAGAGAGAGAGAGAGAGAGAGAGAGATGAGAGAAAGAGAGACACGGAGAGAAAGGAGAAGAAAAGAGGGCTACGGGAGCAGCATGCACATGCGTGGCTTGGCGCCAAGCAGACTGGCTCTGCAAATGGATGTGGTGTGGCACCGCCCAGGAGGCCTGGGGGCAGACTGGTGAAGCCCGTTCTTGTGTCCTGCTGCGAAATGAGACCAAGCCACTGCCGCAGGTTGGTGAGCATGCTGGCTACCAAGAGTTTGACCAACTTGGAAACAACTGCTGGATAGGAAAAAGGCTGACAGTGGGGACAAGCAGCAGCCGAACAAGGTGAACTGAGCTGGAGAGAGGGAGGAGGGGTTGAGGCGACCGATTCCGAACGCCAAGCAGCAGGCGGCAGATCAGCAGAGCAGTGCCGAAGCTTGCCACGGCGGTAGCAGCCCTGCTGCTGCTGCTGTCGCTGCAGCAAGAAAGGGAGGAGGCTGGCTGCTGCTGCTGTGGCCCTTGCTTGCCAGCCCCTTCCGGCCGGCTGGACAGCTTGACACACAGTGGTCCTGTAAACCTATGACATTGTTCATTATAGCATTATGGTACACACCCTGTTGACGTGTGGCTGTGATGTATGCATCTGTCCGGACCTGTAAGACTAACGTCAGTCTATCACCTGCCGGTTTTCTCTTTCCGTCTCTCTCTCTCTCTCCCTCTCTTTCTCTTTCTCTTTTTCTCTTTCTCCCTCTCCCTCTCTCCCTCCCTCTCCCTCTCCCTCTCCCTCCCTCTCCCTCTCTCTACTGTGAGTGATACGGTTACCAGTGCAGTTGACTTTCTCTGCTAATAATTCTTTTTGCTTAGTTTATTTAAACTAGCTGAAAGCTTCATTTATATAGCAGCAAATAGCCTCAGCGGTGGCCACAGCCACTTCAGACGGCAATAAAGGATTGCCAGTGGCAGGACTCGAACTCACGACTCGGGTCACGAAGAGCAAGCACCTTACCCCTGGGTAAAGACTGAGGTCGACTGACTTTCTCCCCAACAGTTCACCTAAGAAGTCACGGTTAGTCACCCTGGCTAGGCTGCTATTGTCTGCTTACTCCTCTTTTACTTCCCCTTGCTGAGTTTCGTCGAGCTTCAAGGTCGATTCACTTGCCTCCATTCTCCTAAGATTTAACTTAATGAGCAGGTGTCCTTATAATTCTAGCTAGAGGGAAGTATCTCAGGAGGGATAAGCCCCCCAACCCCCACCCACCCACCCCAATCTCTTCCTAGCGTTCCTTCAGAGTCATTATAGTAGTTTTTCTACTGAGGTTCTCCTCGAGAAACCTTTTAAGGTTCTATGTAGCCTGTATGCGTTTAGTACTGTGGCATGTTGAAGATGCAATATAGTCACGTGAATGCGGGTCACGTGACAGAACCGGAGGCAGCCAGCTCCATCCTTAGTTGCCCTTCGATTTCATTCTCGACCCCACAGCTGAACGAATGTACTGCCGGTAGGTATCATAAGGTATCGAGGGCCGAATATTTCAGGCACCGCTGCCGACCACAAGTCGACCCCTTCACAGATTTAGCTCACACCGCACTCCCTTTCTGTCAGACCTTAAATAGATCATGCCGTGAATAGATCATGCAGTCTGTGAAAATAAAGTGGCACCTCTTCTGGAAGAGCGACCCACCACCGGGGGGGGGGGCCGCGGGGGGGGGGGCGGGGGGGGGGGGGGGCAGTGGGGAGTTGTGGGCACTTTGCTTAGAGCCACACGAGCCAGCAGCTAACCGGCCGAGGGTCAGCCGAGGGTCAAAGCAGGTCAAAGACTTCAAAAATTCCGACGGTGCCATCATGCCTGCTCAGCTTCCGAGGATTGGGTAACTCAAATCCTGGAGCATGGTGCCACTGCTGCTGCTGCCACTGCTGCTGCTGCCAGGGCTTTTCTGTTCGCTGCTGCTGCTGCTGTCGGCAGTCGTCGCCGGACTCCCGCAAAGAGCTGTGACCTCGCAGGCGGCCCTTTGTACGCGATCCTGCTTCGCCCGGGGCACGGCGCCACTGATCCAATATTTTTGCATCAAGACAAAATCAACGGAATGCCAGTCGGCCGTCTCTCGTAAATCAGGCTCACAGCAGGCTCACAGGCCTGCCTCTAAGGCAGGCCTGTGAGCCTGCTTCTGCAGTAGCAGCCACAGGCCTGCCCCCTCTACAATCCTCTCCTGTCGCAGCTGCAGGAGCTGCCGACATGCGAATACCGCTACGGATGTGAACAAATAGCTACAGTAGATGCAGCCCAGCCCAGGGTTAGCTCCCAGCTAGCAGCACACATGGGAGGGGCACGGCACTCGCAGGTCTTCTGCCTTGGGTGGGTGGGTGGGTGGGTGGGGCAGAGTTGCCGGCCTAGCTCGGGGCTGCACACGGGCAGAACTGTTTTCGAAGCATCGGCTGCAGCAGCAAGGACAGAGAGGAGGCAGGAGACGAGGCAGGGCTTATTGGCCTGGGGCCGCTATTTACACTGGGGCCCACCACTCACCAACCGCGGGCTAATGAGACTGTCGGGCCGCAGCACCAATAAGCCATTTCAAGTTCGTGGCAGGGCCCATTATCCGGCTCTGAATTATTCATGTCAGAACAGGGGGGGGGCTGGTGGCCAATGCCTTACCGACATGGCGGCCAAGTGGCTCGCTCCCCCCCACTGACAAGTTTTTTTTTAAAAAGGTGACCGCAAGCAGTGCACATCCTGTTTTTCGAAGCAGGGGGTAGTGACCGGCTTCGAGTCCCGAGTCCAGCAAGACAGGCTGCGGCTACCGTCGGAGGGGGAAGATGGGGGGGGGGTAGCTTGACTCTGATGTTCCAGTCTTGCACTCTCGCGATCTGAAAAAGGCTGCCCAGCGCCTGCCGCCACTCCTCGGCCTGAGGGCACTGCACTCCAGCAGGAGGACGCCTGCCGGTTGCCGGGGGAGGGACGAGGAGGGAGGAGGGCTGCTAGACCCAACCACCGGTCCCAACATCCGGTTCAGCAGGTTTTTTTGAGGTCCTAGCCAGCGTCGCCCACGTCGCTGCTAGCGGCTGAGATCGGTCCCTGCTTGAAGCTGCAGAAGGACTTGACTGCCCGACTTAACCGCCGCTGGGCAGGAGCCGCCGGGGCACGAACGGCTGGTACGACGCTCTAAATCGAACGCAAACCCAACCGACGAGGCTCGGATCTCCATCTGACGGATTGGCTGTGGCTTCGGCGGCAGCAGCGGCGGCAGGGTGGGGCATGTGTGTGTGTCGGGTGCTACACCAGCCAGCGACCCGTGGAATGAAGCCCGAGCAGCCGCCAACTACCATTTGCCGGCTTCAGGGGCTCGAGCGCTAGTCCTAGAAACTAGACCCAGAGCCTTGAAAGAAAGCCGTCTGCCCCCTGGGCAATGAACATAAATTAAGCTTTGATGTCCACCTGCTGCAGGACGGTTCGAGTGAGTAGAGCCCTGTCGCAATCAGCCCGGCGGTTTGATGGCTTTCCGTGGGGGCGTGTGCAAGCCTACTGAAAGGCTGCCTGGCCACCATCGCTGATCCTTCCTTGCTGTAACCGCAGCTGCTGCTACATCAGTGGCATCTCTTTTTCTCCTCTCTCCCTCCTCATCTCACTCTCCCTCTCTCTCTCTCTCTCTCTCTCTCTCTCTCTCTCTCTCTCTCTCTCTCTCTCTCTCTCTCCCTCTCCCCTTTCTCTCTCTCTCTCTCTCTCTCCCGTCTCTCTCTCACTAGGCAACATTGTCTGCTGACAGTCAGCTGTGATGGTGAGGCTGCAGTTGCTGGCACATGCCGCGCTGAACTGACGTTCACCGTTATAGATTGGGGGCTCACATAGCAGACAGCGATTTGAATTATCCCGGTCAATGGTGATTGCATGGCACTCTGGCAAGCCTTGGCAGGCTTAGGCACGAAGCAGCATGAACTACAGCAAAGACAGAACTTGGCACAACGTTGGGAGCTGCATCAGAAGCTGTACGAACAATGAGCTGGCGCCTGCTCGGCCCCAGGACGTCGGCCACTATTCAGTTCTCATCGAGTGTCTAACGGATAATGGAGCTTTGCTGCACACTGTCCCCTTGATTGACACGTTAACGGTGACAAGGGCCTTTCTCAAGCCTTATCCCTGATTGAGACATTGTTGGCTGAAGAGGCTCTTTCCTGCTGCCTGTACCTGTCTGGCGATCGGGTGCATTGTCGGCAAGAGACACGGGATACTTATGGAAGGGAGGGTGGAACCATAAGGACTGGGTATGGTGGTAGCAGCCTGAGCAGAGTGTATGATGGCAGTGGAAGGGGCAGAGCAAATATCGGCCTCTCGTGCATTCGTTATATCTATGCACGGCAATCGTCAACTGCTTTTGGTCCTGCCACTAAGCAGCATGCCACTTTTACTAGCTCTTCCGCGACATGCATCACCACACTCGCCATACTCCTGTGTCTGCGGGTTCGCAATGGACACGGGTCGGACTAGTGCGCCTAGTATCGACACAAGTCGAATGTATTTATGTATGTATCTCCATCTGTAACTCCACAAAGCCATAAAGACTACGTGGATGTTACGCAGGAGAGTTTTGTATAGCGCACTCACAGCCTAAGCGGCTTTCCGTACGCATTCGGTAGCCAACAGACTTCGTCTCACGCAACAAAGAGAAAGTGGGAAGCATAGCAGAGTCGGGAGAGCAGTTGAGATAGTGAGTAGAGCTGGAAGAGGCATGCATGCGAGCAACACTCTGCAGCAGAGAGTACGACCGCGATAGCGCCCATGAGGTAAGGTGCTCACTCCTCCAACCGAGGTCGTGGGTTCGAATCCTGCAATGGGCGATCCATTATTGCCAACTGCAGGTGGTGATATATAGCCATCAAGGCTCTTCTGCAGCAATACAAATGAGGCTGCTAAATCAGGTAATATTTATTAGGGTGCTTTTTTAAGTGGCAGCCTCCCATTGGAATTGATGGGAGGTCCATCCGGTCATCGGCTATATGGACTTCACTGGCAACAAATTTCAGGGTCACGTTCGGATTTGCAGTGGCAAGAGACGACTTGCACTGAAGCTGGATCGCTGCTAGAGTACGCCACGGGTAGTCACAAGACAGGAGGCCAGCAGCTGAAACTGTCGGCAGCAGCTGCTGCAGGCAGCTGAAGGCGACCGACTTGCATCCGTCGGTGCCGAAGCCACTGCATTAATGCTAGCGGTCATTGGGCACGGGCTACAACTGGGGCTACAGCTGCTAGCACTGAAGGTTGAACAAAAAGTTGGAGGCAAATCTGCAGACTCGAAGATCGACTCGAGCCAAGTGAGCTGCTTAAAGCTTATCTGATTCAAAAGCCTCATCTGTATATAGTGGCACAAGAGCCTTGACGGCTATATCACCACTGCTTGCAGTTGGCAATAAAGGACCGCCCACTGCAAGATTCGAACTCACGACCTGGGTCGTGAAGAGCAAGCACCTGAACTCCTGGGCTAAGAGCTACTTTCAGTGGTGGCATCGATATGGCCAGAGCATCCCGCAGCTAGGACGAGGCACGATCAGAAGTCGTATGGGAGGGTTAAGAGGGGTCCGTGTTACGGGGGGGGGGGGGGCAAAAGACCGGTAGTGGTGGCTGCTGGATGCTGGTCTGCCGACAGCCACAGCAGGCGGCCAAGGTCAAAGTGGGAATTGACCGGTGATGGGAGACTGGGAGATGGGAAATGAAGCAAAGCAAGAGACCGAGAGAGCCGCTGATGGAGGTGCCTGCTCGCTAGTTGTGGACTTGATATTTGTAGCAGCAGCACCAGCATCACATGCGTGCAGTACTGGAACGGGTGCAGACTATCAGCCAGATCACTATCGACGGTGGCAGCGGAGACGGAGGCAGCAGCTGCCATCCGGCGACTGCAAGCAGCCGTGCTGAAAGCGAGAGGGCATCAGCCGACTGCCCTTTCTAATGCAGTTGGCTGCCCACAGGCCCTGCACCACCAGCCCCGGCACAGAAAGAGGTAGAGCACTAATTAAATTTGTTTGGCTCTGCCTGCTGAGTCCCGGCTGGCCCATGAAAGTAGCCGTGCCTGCAGGGTGGATTGAGCTGGGCCAATGGGGTGCTGGGGGCCAATGGGGTGCTGGGGGAGAGAACAATGGGGAGCTGAGGAGGACATCTAGTTGGTGGCATCCCCCTGTTGGTTCTGTTTCCCAAGAGGGCTTCCAGCATCCAGCAATGGGTGCTGGTTTGCATGCATCTGCATCAGGAATATGAGTGGACAGAGGAAAACAAGACCCAGAGCCAGACCGTAGTGGCCAACAATTGGGCTCTCCCTCTCTTCTTCTCTCCTCTCTCTCCCCTCCCTCCCCTCCTCCCTCTCTGTCCCTCTCTCTCTTTCCCTTCCCCTCTCTCTCTCTCTCTCTCAATTCATCTGAAGAATCGAGATCTGAATTGAATTCGAATTAAAATAAATTGAATTGATATCAATTCAAAATTCAAGAGATTTGAAGAAAAATCTGTGATTCTCTCGAATCAATTCTCAACGATTCATCTGAATGAATTCTCTCTTCCAACATCTCGGCGCCAGTTCTCCTACTCTCACCCTTCTACGATTTAAATGGGTAGCGTGTTAATAAGGCTTTGGGGCTGCACCGATTCTGCTCTCAGAAGATAAAGAAGATGCGGTAGCAGCCCAAATCCCTTTTGGGTACAGCCGGCTCTACTACAGATGAGGGTGGGCAGCTCGGTGGGGACTAGGATGTACGAGTGGTGCAAGAGAAGCCCCTCTCTGTGTATGAATGAGGCGCCGGCGCCATCTGACAGTCAGCTTCCAAAGACTTCTGCCGCCGTTGCCGCCGCCCCTGCTGCTGCCTTTGCTAGGAACAGGTTTAATCAGCACGCAGGCTGGCTGGCCCTCCCTGACTCTAACAATGCTGGACAAGCCTAAAGCAAACTGGAAAACTGACAGCTAGGTAATCCTCTTAACTGAAGAGCCAGCACTCTCTGGGCACCGCCGACCGATGCATAATTTCTCTGCCTAACCACTGAAAGCAGCACAATGATGGTACTCTAGCCACTGGCACCCTCTGATGGTGCTCCAGCCACTGAAAGCTGCCCACCGGTGGCTTTTGCTCCTTGCTGCTACATGCTGCTGCATGCTGCTGCATGCTGCTGCCTGCTGCTGCAGCTGCTGCTTGCTGCTGCATGCTACTGTCTGCTATTGCATGCTGCTGCCTGCTGCTATTGCATGCTGCTGTTGCATGCTGCTGCTGCCTGCTGCTGCCTGCTACTGTCTGCTATTGCATGCTGCTGCCTGCTACTGCCTGCTGCTGTTGCATGCTGCTGCTGCCTGCTGAGACAGGAATGCGACCTACACAGCAAGGGCCTATTGCAGCAGAGTAGCAGCACCATAATGGCCGATGAGGCCCATCAGCCAAGGTATGTGGCAACATTTGTGTTGCTGCCCAGGCGCCGACGACCACGACACGTCCATCTACCCACATCACTACTCCTGATGCTGTGCCTCACAGCACGCAGCACTGACAGCAACAGAGGAGGATGGCAGAGGGGCGGTCCCAAGGTACTGTGCCAAGAATTGCTCTGACTTGAGAAAGGCACTGCCACTGTGCTGTGGCGGCAGCAAGCAGGTGGAGCACCAATGATACCGATCCTAGCCAATCAGTCTATTCGTGCAAGCTAAAGAGAGGAAAAGTCGGAAGCACCACGAGGCAACACGAAGCACACACCGCCGCCATCCATCGCTAAAGTCACTGCGGCTGCTACTGCTGCTGCTTCGATGCATAAGGGCCACGATAGCCGAGGGGGCTCGCCCTTAACGATCGAGGTCAAGTGGGTTCGAATCCTGCAGCTGGGCGATCCCTTATTGCCAACTGCAAAAGGTGGTGATAACCGATAAGGCTCCTATGCTGCTATACAAATGAGGCTGTTTAATCAGCTAATGTTGTAATATATGACACATATACAAATCATATTATGTTATATACATAATATATATATATATATATATATAACAATCTATAAAAATAATAATAACATAATATAATTTATTATTATTATATGCTATTATTATTATATTATATTATATACATAATATATGACACGGCTACTGCAGCAGCTGCTGCTGTAGAAGAATTGCTGCTGCAGCAGCCGAAGTTCCTGATGGCCGCTCGATGGCTGCTCAGTGGCCTTGAGAGAGCATTTGGCAGGTGAGAGCAAAGATGCTGATGCATCGAGATAGTGCTGCACACTGCTGGACAGCTGAACGTGCAACCGCTATTACTAGTCAAGGTCAGAGGACGTCCTGAGAATGTGAGACCCACTTATGTCACCGATGAATAGAGTCACCTGCAGCAGCTAAACTGCCCACCCACCTGCAGCCCTCCGGATCACAATGAGCAGACACTGATGTGTAACCTAGAAAGAGATTGAGTTCTCTGAGGGTGCTTTATCAAGTGTATTACTATTATAGCAATGTTATTTCTGAATCACAACGCCAAGCTGCAAAGTAGCCGAGATCACTTTAGTAAATGTACTGCTGCTTCAGGCACACACACACTGCTGCAGCTGCACTTGAAAAGTGGAAGGAACGACAGCAGACTACGAGATGTAGATGGATATCGACAAGACAGTGTCAGGTGCCATAGCACTACAAAAGCAGCCGTCAGCGAGGGACTACCGGAGAAGGGGGAGAGCAAGAAAAGAGGAAGTCAAATGGGAATGAACAGAAATGAACAACAAAGGATAAGAAGCTACTAGAAGCAAATAGGAGGGGCAGGGAAAACAGAGGGAGAGAACAAGAGTATGAGCAGGAGAGAGAGGGAGAGGATAGAGGGGTCCGACAGCCGGCATCACCGACAAGCTTCTGAATACATATGAGCACACCTTGATCGCAAGAATGAAAAACTAGTGGGAACACAAGCAAGGCATAGCACGTACATGCTTAAAGTGCACAAATGACTAAGCACACAGGACTGAGCGAAGCACCTTCGCCAAAGACTTGCCAACAGAATAGTATTTAGTCACATTATACCGGTAAATGAAAAAAGACTCAGAGGAGATAGTAGCCGGCCGAGAGCACTCGTACAGAGGATCTGAGAGCACTAGCGCAGAGAAGACCTGAGAGCACTAGCGCAGAGAAGAGCTGAGAGCACTAGCACAGAGAGGATCTGAGAGCACTAGCACAGAGAGGATCTGAGAGCACTAGCACAGAGAGGATCTGAGAGCACTAGCACAGAGAGGATCTGAGAGCACTAGCACAGAGAGGAGCTGAGAGCACTAGCACAGAGAGGATCTGAGAGCACTAGCACAGAGAGGATCTAAGAGTATGGAAGCAGTGAGAGCAACCCGGAGTCCAGAGCAAAGGGGTAATGGAGAGCAAGAGCTAAGGGCAGCTGAAAGGGAGCACCAGCAGCAAGCAGCACGGAGAGCAGCAGACCTTTTCACCAAAGACCAGGATGGCAGCAGGAAGGAAGAGAGGGGTGAGGGAGGGAGGCAGGCAGTGGAGCCATTCGAGGCAGCCGAGGGCAACGGTGACCACGGCTGGCAAGAGTCACGTGGTGCATGTGGCCACGACCTGCTTTCGAATCGAGGCGGCCGCGAGGGTGGATCACCGGAGGACCAACGAATTCGTCTCCCAAGTTTGACGACACGAGCTCCTCCTCCGCAACCACAGAAGTTCGGTGCACGCCGAACGTAGTTGAGTGTGAAGAGGAAGATGGTGAGTTGAGTGGACAGTGAGAGAGAGAGAAGAGAGGAGAGAGTGTGAGAGGTGAGAAGGGAGAGAGAGAGAGAGAGAGAGAGGAGGAGGAGGGAAGTGAGTGAGTGGACAGTGTGAGAGAGAGAGAAGGAGAGAGAGAAGACAGGAGAGGTGTGAGAGAGAATAGGAGAGGGGGAGGAGGGGGAAGCGAATGAGTGGACAGTGTGAGAGAGAGAGGAGAGAGAGAGAGAGAGGGAGGAGGGGAGAGGAGGGAAGCGAATGAGTGGACAGTGACAGCAAGCGAGAACGAAAACGAGAGAGAGAGGAGAGTGGAGGGGGAGAGAGGAGGAGAATGCCAGTGGGTGGACTGTGAGAGAGAGAGAGGGGGAGAGAGAGAGAGAGAGAGAGAGAGAGAGAGAGAGAAGGGAAGAGGGGGAGTGGGGGCCGAGGAAGGTGATGACTCGATGGCTCGATGGCTGCCGGTCGACGACAGCCATTGGAGAGGGCTGCACTGTAGCCACGGTGCCAGACTGGGAACAGCGTTGGCTGCAGCCTCACAAGATCTCGCCCGAACCCCCTCCCCTTCTCTCTCCCCCCCCCCACCTCCAGCTGCCGAAAGTTGGGTCGACCCGTCGCTCGGACGGCCCCACGGACCGCCTCAAGCGCTGAAGCCCTCGCGGTGGGGGAGCGGAGCAGGCAGAAAGCAACCCCATTATTAATCGCCTAGAGAACGGCCGGCATTTGAGCCGTCAGCCACCGCCACGCCGGGCCGGGGCGCACGCGACACATTGGCGCCAATCTAATGCAGCAATCGGCGTCCATCCAGCCGGCTGGCGTTAACCAGTCGCTCGGCCCATAAAACGAGGCAACTGCTCACAAGTATCGACGAATGCAGCGCAGGTCAAATTAAAGGGCGGCAGACTATTTCGGCACCACACGCTCCATCCGGCGGCCAGCACGCCGCCGCCGCACCCGTCGTCGCCGCCGAAAAGGGCTGACGCCAGCTTAAACCAATGGAATGCCTGCCGAGGCCGCCCGCCGGCCCCTCCTCCACCCCCTACCGGTGCCGACTTCGTTCGGTCTCCTCCCCCAGGCACAGGCACACGCGCGTGCGCGTGCGCTCACACACACACACACACACACACACACACACACACACAAACGCGCACACAGAGAGCACTGTATAACCCGAAAAAGCGGCGTACCGGCGTCCACCGAATGGACCTCGGCGCCCGCGCACAGTCGCCAAGGCCGCTGCTTTTCGAACGGCCGAGAGCAGTGCGGCGCCGGCTCATCCGAACCGGCGCCGGCGCGGGGCGCGCGCCGTACGTACCGACGCTGAGCACCCTGCTCCAGTGGTACGGATTGACGCAGCGCGCCGCCGCCGACCCGTCGGGCAGCCTCGTGCAACAGGGCAGCCTCTTGAGCGCCGTGGCGTCCGTCAGGTCCGGCCAGCGCCAGGCCATGCAGCACAGGCGCTGCACGTCGGCGGACGCCCTGCCGAACGCGACGTCCGCGTCGTCGAGCAGAACGCAGGCCGTCTTTTCGAGGCCTCGCGTCTGCAGCGCGTGACTTAGCATCTCCAGCCGGTCGAGGTCGAGGTGCTTGAGCAGCGAGCCGAGCAGCACCTTGAGGTCGGCGCCCGCCGCCGCCGCCGCCTCCTCGGGCGACGAGCCCGGCGACGAAGTCGGTTCGGTCGGCGCCGCGGCTCGTCCGCCGCCGCCGCCGCCGCCGCCGCCGCCGCCTAGGGCCAGCAGACAGCAGCGCTTCAGCTGCTTGATAACCAAGCTTTTCCTTTGGCTTCGTAACATGCGGTGAGGCAAATCCAAGCATCCCATAGGCATGGGCAAAACTGACGGCGTGGTCGGCGTCGGTCGGTGGCCGCTACCTACTAGCCGCAGGCGGCTAGCCGATTCATGCCGGAGCCGGCCGACGCTTCGAAAGCCGCGGCAGCAGCAGCAGACGACCGTATCCGGCGACCATGTGCACTGGCAGCAGCCGACCCCGATATCGATAGAGTGTATCTTAATAACCGTCTCGCCGCCGCCGTCTCGGATCCACGCACCGCCGCTTCAGAGGCAGAGCCAGTTCGGGCGCACGTCGCAACACCGCCGCCGCCGCGAGCAGCACCGACCTCGCGAGGCAGGGGCGAGAAGGAGAGGTCCGAGCGAGCAGCAGTGCAGCCAGCCGCAGCCGCCGCCAACCTTATTCAAGCCGCAACTCAGAAACATTACCTATGTGGGCAGTAAACACTTCACAGACACACGGCGGGATGTCGTATTTATCAAAGTCATTAACTAGCAGGGGTGGTGGGATACCTCTCTGCAACAATATGTTGACCCTACGGCTATTTGAGTATTTATTTAATATTAATATAATTATTTAAATTATTTATATTATTTATAAAATCCTAATGATATTATTTGTGCATTAAATCGTCGTCGTCGCTGTTGCTCGTATTAGCTGTGTCCCCGGCCGTGGGAGAGTCCATCAAAGCCCCATTATTACGGCTCGAAGGAGTCTCGCATTCTTGCCGTGTTCGCATTCTGATTCGTCACTTCTATCGCTCGTCTAGACAGCCTGGCGTGCGGTGCGCTTAACTGGCGCCTGCAGTCCGCCGCTGGCTCGTAACGCTAAGCCCGGCTCAGCCATTGAGATGACACGGGAATAAAGACGGCCAGTGGGCCGCCGCGTCCGTTTTCTGCGCCGGGGCGGCGCAGAGAAGCCCGCCTGGCCGTCGGGCGTACCGGCGGCGGACGCGCTGCTGCCGCGCCCGCTAGGGGGTCGCTGACGCGTCCTGCGCTGGGGCGCTCAGTCGCCCGGTAGGCGGCGGACGCTGGCGGGCGGGCGGGCAGGTAGGTGGGATTGGTGGGTGGCCGGGAGCGGAGAAAGGCGCCGCCGGCGTCGCGGTCGCGGTCCGCCGCCGCCCACATGGGTACGGGTGAGACGTGGGGGGGATACTCTGACCAGAGGCGCCGTGCCAGACACCGAGGCCCGAACATTTGCCGTCACACTTCGCCCGGCCTTCGCTTCCGAAAGGTAATCGTCAGGCCGCCAGGTCTGCCGCAGCGGCTACGGCCGAGTCTGCGTTCGGTCGAGCCGCCTCGGGGTAAAAAGAGCTCCCTCCGGCTCTCGGCGCCCGAGGTTGCCGCTGCCGGAGTGCGGAGCGGCTCGAGCGGCGGGTCCGCCGCCGCGTTCGCCATCTGCGCATGGACCGTTACGCCACGGCCGCGACTGCCACCGCGAAAGGGGGGTGGCGCGCGCAGCCCCTTCCGCCCTGTCCCTCCGCAAAAAAAATAAACCCGAGCAAAACCTCCGCCGCTCCGCCACCCGGCGGAAGTTGGTTGTGCTCCCTCTTCTCGCCAGCGCTATCCGACGCCTACCGCTGGCCGTCGAGCGACCCCGGGCTGCTCTCGCCTGTCTGCCTCACCAAGATGGACGCGGTGCGCCGCTCCCGCGCCAGGTTTGGGCGCGCTCGGGGCGTCGTCATGCAGGACTGGCGCCCTTCGCCGCCGCCGCCGCGAGCTCCGTCGTTGCGACGCTGCTAGAGAATCTCACCGGCGGAGAAAGCGCCGACGCAGGAAAGCGCGCCGCCGATGTGTGAAGCGTACGCTCGCGCCCCCTTTCCCACCGGATGTGAGCGAGCGAAGAATTGGCCGCGCGAAGAGTGGCAGCGGTCCGAAACATCAAGCTGCCTAGACGGAGAGTTTGCTCTCTCTCTCTCTCTCTCTCTCTCTCTCTCTCTCTCTCTCTCTCTCTCGCTCTCTCTCTCTCTCTCTCTCTCTCTCGCTCTCTCTCGGGACGCTATAAAAGTGCCTCATTGTTATTAGAATTATCGTCAGGGTCATAGTTATAATTATTGCTCGGTAGGCGCTGCGGAAATTGCGAAACGAGTCGTCCGCTCCTGGCGCGGGTGCTTTTACGCACGCCAGCTCCACTTTGGCGACGTGCCGTCGGCCGAACGGTGGGTTAGGCGCTTATAGCTGAGAGACGCCGGCTCCGGGCTAAGCGGCGGTGGCGGTGGGAGTGGGTTCGCTGCGCTGCACACGGGCCTTTGCCCACGGCTAGGGCGCTTGCTCGGATCGCTTTCTTCAGGTTCGAGTCCAGCAGCAGGCAGTCCCGTATGCAAAGTCGTGGCCGTGGTGATAGCCCCCCCCCCCGTTCGGCTCCTCGTTCGCGTGCGCAAGCGAGGCTGCCGAATCAGCACCGCCTTTACTTGCGCGAGCGAGGCCGAGCGTGTCCAGGAGCGAGGCTCGCCGGTCAGTCGAGAGCGAGGCTGGCCTGGCAGTCGAGATCGAGGCTGGCCTGGCAGTCGGGAGCGAGGCTGGCCTGGCAGTCGACGGCTCGGCGAAAGACGCCGCCGCCGCCGCCGCCGAGAGACGGTCGGTAGCTCAGCGGACGAATTGCGAGAAAAGCTTCCCACCGCCCCCACCGGTTGTTCGGACGCGGAAGTGCGTCGTAAGCACTCGTCGTAAAAAGCTCACGAGTCCGGACCCTGCCGGCTTCCTACTCAGTGAAGCGACCGTGAAAGCGGTTTGCGTGCAGCGAAACTGAGGTCACGCACACTAGCCGTCGGGAAGCACTCCGTCAAGGTGCACTTGCTAGCGCCGCAGGACGGATACCGCTGTCTCTCGTTGCGAGTCGTTCAAGTGCGGGCATCGCCAGACCTCGGCCGCCGTACATCTCGTTCATCCGTTAAGTATATCGCTTTACTGCCGCTTTACTACTAAATTGTATTTGACATGAATGCGGGATGATGGCAGGATATAGCGCCGCCACGGCGCTCCTGCCGCGACAATGCTACTGAATTGAGCCACTTCAGTTTCTTTTATCAAGCCCTTTAGAGCTTTTACGAGCAAAAATTGCGTGAGAACACTTACCTACTGCTCGTCGACACGTAGCGAGTCACGAAAGCGTGTCCGAAGCTTGGCGCAGCAATATATATATATATATATATATATATATATATGTGTGTGTGTGTGTGTGTGTGTGTGTGTGTGTATGTATGTATGTATCTGCATGACTATATGCGGAACTGACCTTGTAGGCAATAGATAATTGCAGTCGGGAGGCGGATGGAGGACAACTGCGGAGGACGGCAAGAAAGCCATAGTCGATGGGACAATCGCCTTAACAATAATACATTTGATGATGTAGCACCCTCGGAGAACTCAGATCTTTCTAGGCACTCGACATTTCCTGTAAAGGAAGCACGACCGAATGGCCAGTGTAGCGTGCTTAATAAACAACAAGAGTAACGTGGTTAGTGTGACGTGCACAGGGGCAGCATGCAAGTAGGGTTAGTGGCTGCATGCACAGTGTCAGCACACATAAGCACATAAAGGTCGAATCCCAGGGACCACTAAATGCTGTGATGAAAAGATGCGCTTGCAGTTTCTTTTTAAATGGGGTCAAGTCTTAAGATGACGTGATGCAAGTCGAAAGTGAGCTCCAGGCTTTGGGACCACACGAGCTAAAGGTACGGTCTCCAAAGGATTTATAAATAAATAATTAAAAATCCTAGCTGATTAAACAGCCTCTTCTGTGTAGCGACAGAAGAGCCTTTACGGCTATCACCACTGCTTGCAGTGGCGATAAAGGATCGCCCACCACAGGAATCGAACCCACACCCTGGGTAGCGAGGTCGTGAAAGCAACCGCCTTACCTAGTGCGCCACTGAGGTTTGTACGTATTGGTAAACAATTAGATTCCGAAAGGCGGATGGTACGATGCCTGGCCTGGTGGGAGAGTAGAACTGATAGGTAGGCTGGAGCCAAAGAATGAAGGAACCTAAAAGTGAGTACGAAACCTTGCAGTCGATGCGTAGCTTGACTGGGAGCCAGTGCAGGTCGGCGAGAAGTGGTGTGATGAGGCAAATGCGACGCTCACGACAGACAAGCTTAGCTGCAGGGTTTTGCACCAGCTTTTCAAAGGTTACAAAGTCCGACCTGCAACTGCTACTTTCAATGAGCACCGAATGTCAGCTACCGGATGTCACTTACCCGCCGAGCGATCGAGAAGCCCGGTACGGGCGCTCTCCCTCTCTCCTTCTCTCTCTCCCTCTCTCTTTCTCTTCTTCTTCTCTCTCTCCTCTCTCTCCCTTTTTCCTTCTCAGGTGACCTGACGAGATGGGTACGGGCGCCGACGACCCGCGAAGCGCGGCCGAACAGCACTCCGCCGTAGGACAAATGCGCTAGGGCGTAGCCAGAAATAAGCCAAGAAACCGCTTGGCAGACTCCCCCAAGCCCGCCAGCGAACAGCAAGACCTAAAAGGTTTCTCGCTGAAGCAGCTGTCAAGAATAGTGAGTTGACCGAGACGGTCGCCTGACCTATCCCGTAGAGCATCTTTAGGATAGGTTGGAGCGCTGGTCAAGGTCCAATTCTGTTTCTGCTACTGCGACTCCGGAAAAGCTATTTAGCCGGCTGAAGTACTACTGGGGTATATTACCTCACAGACTTGTGCCCCTCTCTGTTTGGCCCAGGGGGTTAAAGTGCTCGCTTAAGACGGCCGAGGTCAAGGCCGCTGATTTAGCCGCCCGAGGTGTTGAGTTCGAGCTCCGAGCTCCGATATGTAAAGTGCCTGAGTAGATATTAAGTTCTCTTGGGGCGCTATACAGATGACTTATATATATTAATATATTTTTTAAGAAGTTGACGGACTCAACGCCGCGGCTTATATGAGCGTATTAAAAATCGTTGGAGGACCGCCCTCCGATTAAATTATTGGTGAAGTAATTAAAATGTTTACTTATGCAAGTCGTTAAGCATGCATCTATATATAGTGAGCAGAAATTCATGATATATTCGTGTATATGCTAAGTCGAAAGCCATCTGCAGGCACCAGGCGGGCGTCACTATTCCGGGTGGAACAAGACTTTTTAGAAGGAGTGTATAGGCACCGGGCCGTGGTAGCTCAGGTGCTAAGGTTTGTTTATCAAGCATGCTATTACTCACCATTCAATTGCATTTCCCTTTGCAGCAAATATAAAGCGCCTAGAAAGAGATTGAGTTATCTGAGGGTGCTTTATCAAGTGCATTATTATTATTATTACTATTAAGGTGCTCGCCCTTCACGACCGAGGTCACGTGGGTTTGAATCCTGCAGTTGGTGATCCCCTTATTGCCAACTGCAAGCGGTGGGTGATAGCCGATAAGGCTCCTATGCTGCTGTACAAATGAGGCTTTTAAATCAGCCGAGATCAAACTTCATCATGTGTGCTCATTATGCTGTACTCTGTTAAGTTCCACGCTCTTCCGTTTTAGCTCTTAGCACACAGACAACTCTGTGGGGAGCTTCCGGTAGTAGAGGAGGACGGTGCTTCCGGAAGCACAAGTGGACCCAACTTCCAAGCGGCCAGCCGAAAATTCTGGGCCAAGCGTCCAATACTAGATCGCGCGAGCTGCAAGGCCCTGCTGCAGCGTCGCGCTACCTGGTCGTAACGCATCGGCTGTCGCGTTACGCTGTCGTGGCGAGTCGCGCCGCGACTCGCCCCGACAGCGACCCGGTACGATTTGCGGCGCCTCGGCTTTCGACTGCTATGCGTGTGTGCAAATTCGCAGGTTTCGCATCTTCGCAGTCCACATAATAGACGGCGGCGGCGAGCGTTTCTCGGCCTGAAGCCTGCGGCCGTGGAGGACCGACATTTATAGAACGGTGACCAATTGATCGCCGTGTTCCGCTTCGAGGGTCCACGTCCGGGGCCATTTTTGTTCCGCAACCATCCGGCTGGCTGCGTATGTCGTGCTCGCGTTTGCTAATTAATCTTTTAGAGCGCCTGCTCGTAACGTCACTGCAGGTTCACCTTGTCTGCCCGCTCTGCTTGACGAGTTTGCTGAACTGCAGACGGCCGTCAGTTGACTCAAGAGTTCAGGGTATGCGAGGCGAGCGACGCCCGTTGGGTTAGACCAGTAAAAAAAACGTTTCGTGGCGCTGCTGCGGTTCGGCGGTTTCGTCGGAAGTCAAGAGACAAAAAGTAAAGATCAGCTGACTCTCGGCATTCTCTTTTGCCGAGCGGCAGACGAACCTCGGGGCGTCGGCTCGAATCCAAACGCCGCCGCCACCAATACGTGCGCACGCTCTCTGCATTACGCAAATCAATTGCCTCGTGACGTTGCGAAGCACGAGCCCTAACCTAGGACCCGGAACCTTTGTTGTATCTCCGTCTCGTGTAACTCCGCAAAGCCACACAGACTATGCGGGTGTTACGCAGGAGAGTTTTGCATAGCCCACTCACAGCCCTAGGGGCTTTCGGTACGCATTCGGTGGCCAACAGACTTCGTCTCGCGCAACGAAGAGAAAGTGGGAAGCATAGCAGAGTCAGGAGAGCAGCTGAGGTAGAGAGTGGCATGGGAGTAGAAGCTCAGGACCGCTGAGTAGGATGAGCCACAGTCGGCTGCAGGAGAGCAGCTGTAGTTTCGAAGAATCGTGGCAGCGAGTTCCACAGTCTAGGAAACCTGACTCGTTCGACCCGCACGGTTAGTCCCTATCCAAGCGCTGTACTTGAGCTCATTGCTTAAGAATCGATCGCGATGTGAACGATACGCGCCTAGTCTAGCGTGCAAAAGCGAAAGGAGGAAGATAAATCGTAGGGAGACAACTTCGAGGGTTATTAGGCCCTTTGGCTGGCAACGTCTACGGAATGGTGCATCGCCTGAAGTGCACGGTAACGAAAAACAGTTTGCTGGTCGCGCACGGAAAGCTGAGCAGAGCCGCCGCGTCTTTAGCTGAGACCTCAATAATGAGCACTCATTGCCGGCTGCGACAGAAGCCGGCCTCTGCGAGCCTCTGGCGGTCTATCGACGCGTACGAGCTGAAGGCCCGATCGTCAAAAGATTTTCAATTTACTGCGCGGCGAGGAGCTGTCGATGCGCGAGCGAGAGCGTTCAGCGGAGGAGCACGCAGAGGTCAAACAGATAGATAGATAAACTGGTGTGAGCGATCGGAGTGACCGGTCGGCTACATAAAGCATCTTGATGTCGATTTGATACTAGAAAGGGAGCCAGCGGAGCTCAGACGGAAGCGGTGCGGTGCGTTAACTACGCTACGTCGCAATTAACCTAACGAGCAGCCGAGCTTTTCGCAAGCTTCGGACGGTTAAGGAAGGCCAGAGGCCAAGAGCCGCGTTTGGAGGAAATTGCCGTAAAAAAGTGCTGCGAATGATGGAATTACCGTTAATCTAGCCGTTAGGTCGTAAACGCGTGAATTAGTTTGGCTGTCGCATTCTTGTCTACGAAGGCCCCGATTTCTTCTTTTTCTTCTCTCTCTCTCTCTCTCTCTCTCTCTCTCTCTCTCTCTCTCTCTCTCCCTCTCTCTCCCTCCCTCTTTCCTCTCTCTCTCTCTCTCCTCTCTCTCTCTCCCTCTCTCCTACTCTATCTCTCTCCTTCTCTCTCTCCTTTTTTCCTTCTCTAGCTCCCTTTTTCCTTCTCTCTCTCTCTCTCGCTCACTCCCTCTCTCCTTTTCTCTCTCTCCCTCCCTCTCTCTCTTTCACACTTTTCTCTCTCCCTCTCTCTCTCTCTCTTTCCCTCTCTCCTCTCTCTTTTTCCCTCTCCCTCCTCTCCCTCTCTCTCCCTCTCCCTCTCTCTCTTTCACACTTTTCTCTCTCTCTCCCTCTCTCGCGTCTCGGGCGTTGCGGTGATTGAGCGAGCTTGCCTGCAGGATGAAGCTGCTCGCTCGAAGTGATTACCTATGGCTTACCTGTATTACCCGTGGCTCGGTGAGTTCCGGTGCACGCACACTGCTGGGTTAAATCTGAATTAAGTTGGAGAGGGAGGGAGAGAGAGGTGGAGAAGCATAATAATAATAATAATAACGCATTTAATATAGACAATAATAATAATATATTCGATATAGCACGCACAGACAACTCAATCGCTTTCCAGGCACTTTACTTTTGCTAGACAGAGAAATCGATAGAGAGAGAGAGAGAGAGAGAGAGAGAGAGAGAGAGAGAGAGAGAGAGAGAGAGAGAGAGAGAGAGAGAGAGAGAGAGAGAGAGAGAGAGAGGAAGAGAGCCAGTAAGGTAAAAGGGGAGAGTTGGAGAGGCCGAGTCCTGCCTAGCTGTGTGCGACGCTACAGGTTAAGAACTAGGGCAGGGTAGCCCGCAGAAGGCATCAATAGGGAAGCGAAAGACGTTTGCAGTCGACGGCGATAGCGCACACCAACGGGCTTTCAGTTAGGACCGCTGCGGAGCCGGAGACGGCTGCGGCGGGAGCCGTCTGGCCGAGCACCGGTCTCGTCTGACGGCGGCGGCTGAGATCGAGTTTCATCAAAGGGCCCCTTTATACACTGCTGGTGCTGCGAAGCGTAGCGGAGGGCCAGAGCATCGTGCCTCGGCAGCGCCCAGTGAATGAGGCGCACCGCGAGCTGGCGGGCTCGGCTGACGGCGCCACGCCTCGGGCCGCCACCGCCGCAGCAGCCGACAGGGTCGCCACGCCTCCGGGTGTGAGCCGCCATCGAGCAGCCGGCGGCGGCAGCAGCGGCGTAGCGGCAGCAGGACAGTCGCCAGGCGACGCGCCACGGACGCGATCCGGTCGCCGAGCGGCGGAGCTGCCCCGCTGGCGACTGGGCGCGCCGTATCGGCATCGTGCACGAGCGAGAGGCTCCTGCAATCGCTGCGGCGGCGCATCGCGGACGCCGCGATAATAATAATAATAATGCACTCGATAAAGCACCCTCACATAACTCAGATCGCTTTCTAGGCGCTTTTTATTTCGCAGCGTCCGAGGGGCCGCGACGTGCCGCAGCACGCAGCTGACGCTGAGCTACGCTGCCGGCCGCCATCCGCACGAGGGGGGCCGCCGCTGGCTGGGCAGGCCGGTAGGGGGACCGATTAGTTTAGCACGAGAAAAACGCGAAACCTCCGTCGACACTCGACGCGAGCCTGGCGGAGGGGCTCGTCCGGCGAATGCGAACAGAATGCGTTGTCTTCCGTCGGCCGTCGTGCACAGTCCAGTTCCATTCGGTACGCTCGCTCTCTCGCCTTCGCTGCGGCCGTCGGACCTGATTCTCGCCCGCCTCCAGGCGTCCCAACTTTCCCCGACACTTCCGGGCGTCCAGACATTCCCCGGCACTTCGTTGCTCGCCCACTTCTCCCGCAAGGCACCTCGAGTCCTCACTTCGAGACTTCCGTAAGGGTCCGCCGTCGATGAGCGAGGGCGAAAGGGAGGCGACAGGCAGAGCCTGGCCGGTCGGCCAGCGGGACTGGACATTAACAATAATAATCATAACAATAACATATTTGCATAATGCCCTTTGAGAACTAAGTCTCTTTCTAGGCACTTTACAGATGCTGCAAAGGAAGCACATTTGCACCACACGTACGCCATAGGGCCCGCTAGTTTCCGTTTCCGAGGCCCGTTGCCAAGGCAACGAACTCCGACGATTCGCAGAGAGCATTAGCAGCAACGCCACCGACGGCGCTTACTCCGCGCGAGTGCGGTCTAGTTAGAGAGATTGGCGCTCGGGCGACTCGGGGACTGGCTCCAGTTGGAGATTGGCATTAGAGATTAGAGATTGGAGATTAGAGACTAGTGATTGGAGATTAGAGATTGACGCTCGTCCGCAATGGCGCATGGCCACGTTGGAGGGGGTTGAATGACCGGGCAGCCAGTGCGGCGACGGTTGCAGCACCCGTCGGTGCCTTTGAATCTGAAGGACTTTAGCTGACATTGCCTCGGGCATTTGCTGAGACGTCCATTTGTCACTACTCGGGCTATTACCACGGTCGAGCGTTCTGCGGGCGCCGGCTTACAGTAGGACGATCGAAGTCACTGTCAATAAATTGAAAAAATCTCAGTAATACTCGCTGCTTGCTGGTGTACTGGCCTGTGCGCTCAGGCGCTTGCAGCTGGCGCACAACTCTGCCAGCTAGGCTTGTCTTTTGTGAGCGTCGCAGTTGCCACATCTCACCACTTCTCGCCGATCTGCACTGGCTACCAGTCAAGCAATTCGACGACTTCAATGTGTTGTCGCTCACTTTTAGGTCACTTCATTCTTTAGCTCCAGCCTATCTCTCAGATCTACTCCCCCACCAGGCCAAGCATCGTACCATCCGCTTTTCGGAATCCACCAGTTTACCAATACCTCGTACTCAAATCTTTTGGAGATCGTGCCTACAGTTGGTATGCTCTCACAGCCTGGAACTCACTCCCGACTTGCGTCATGACATCTCATGCCTTGTCCACAATAAAAAAAACGAAAATGCATCTATTTATCACAGCATTTAGTGGGTCCACATGATTCGTCCTTTTTGTGCTTATGCGTGCTGACACTGTGCATGCTGCCACTAGCCACACTTGCACGCTGACCCTGTGCATGTCACCTATAACCATGTTGTTCAAGTTGTTTATTGAGCATGCTATTACTGACCGTTCGATCATGTATCCTTTGCGGCGAATTTAAACTGTCTAGAAAGAGATTGAGTTCTCTGATGGTGCTTTATGAAATGTATTATTATTATTAGTATTATTACGCCGTATCTTTATCATGTAGTCTGGGCGCTCGCTTCTGATTCGTGTCGTTCTTGCCTGCAGACTTTTCTGCATCTTTAAGTTTCATCTTAAGACGCTTCTGCCCCCTCCGCTTTTCCAGCTTTATGCGTGCGTGTGCGCGTGCGAGCGTGCGTGCTTTTGCGTGCATCTCCGGCAGTAACTCCACAAAGCTGCGAACACTAAAAAAAGTGGGTTTTACGCACGAGAGTTTTCTATAGCGCGCTCGAAGCAAAAATAAGCGACAAGCCATCGGTAAGCCATGGGAATGTGCGGAGAGGGATATTCAGCTCTCTCGGGGAGCATTATAATATTTCAATATCAGTGCTATTATTTGCATGGCTGGCGAGTGCGTCGGGGAGTCACTGAGGGCGAGCGGTCGCCGAAAAGGCGCCTCGTTATGAAGATGAGGCCCGAGCTTCAGGCGTTGCTAGTGGTTTCGAGTCCTGCTGCACGAGGCTTTTTGGATTTTTGCCCGCTGCAAGCGAGATGAGAGCCGCCATGGCGTGCGCTCGCAATCAGAACAAGTAGCTTTTCTTTTCCGGCGACTTAAAAAGACTGTTGAAGGCTGGCGCCGCTGCTCGCCTGGCAGGTCCACCGAGATCGCTCCGATTCAAGACACGCTCTCCGATTCACGCTCGGCTATTCAGTCTGTTCACTCTTCTGCTGCGGGCGGTAGCTTTATCGACAGCTTGCGGAGCTGCTGCCGATTGGCTGTATCGTCGTTTCCTCGCGAAGGACGCTCGCCATGTCGCTCGTTCGCTGGCTTGCCTTCGCGGCTGTTACGCTGCTGGCCACCGACTGCTCGGCGAAAGCGAAGGAGCGCACGCACGCACCCTCGCGAGAAAACTCGAGAAAACTCATCGGGTACTTAAAACTTTAAAAGCTAGCAGTCGCTGTGGCTCCCGCTTTTTGAACTTACAGATGTCGGACGCTCGCTCGACTGCATCGTAGGCGAACTCTGCGACCCGAAACTACCTTCCCTCCCCTATCAACGACGGTGCGGCCGTTGATGGAGGTGTATATACGTTACTGCTGGAGGGGGCGGGGATAGCCGACGTGGAGACGGGCACTGACGCAGAGCGTTGGCCGAGACCATTTCGAACGAGAGAGTTTTTCTAGACCGAACGGCGCCTGCCTTTGTGCGAAATGTTCTCGGTCGGATGGAGCAGAGCCGCGGCTTCCATGCAGCCCAGGGGTGGGCCGGTGCAGCGAGTGCCGCTCCAGCGTTCGAGACTGGTCGACGACGTCCGGTGCATCGAATACTCACTTCCGCGAAGGTCAAACTCGTGGCGTCCACTCACTCGGCGCCGCATGTGGGCGACGTCACGCTAGTCTGAGCAGCAGCACCAACAGTCAGATGAGAAGAGGCCGGAAGAGGAAGTGGCAGCAGCGAACCGAGACTTCGCCTTCAAGAAGAGACACCGCAGTGCCGCCGTTTGCAAACTGGTCGAGGAACTTCTTCAAAGAGACAGACAGACAGACAAGCAAAGACAGAACCAGAAACACAGAGACACGAACAAACGAGAGAGAGACAAAGAGAGAGAGAGAGAGAGAGAGAGAGAAGAGCGAGAGAGAGAGAGAGAGAGAGAGAGAGAGAGAAAGAGAGTGAGAGGACAGAGAGAGAAAAAGCGAGATAGAGAAAGGAGAGCGAGAGAGAGAGAGAGAGAGAGAGAGAGAGAGAGAGAGAGAGAGAGAGAGATAATAATTAGTTATCAATTCGAACTTCAATTAGCTTCGACTTCCGCGCTGGCTTCCGGTTGAGCAACGAGCCGAGACCACACGCCGGCGCCCACTTTCGTCTCCCTTAATGTCCTTGTTCAGGCTGCAGCTATCTATGGGTTACGCACTCCTCGACCCGTCGCGCACCGCCTCCTCCTCCTCCGAACGGTCTCCTCTTCGAGATGCGTCAGTAACTCGAGTCTTCGCCCAGGAGTCAAGGACGCTCGCTCGTCACCGCCCGGGTGGCGGGTTCGAGTTCTGCAGTGGTCGATCCTTCATTTTCCACAGCAGGCAGTGGCGACAGCCGCGAAGGCTCCTCAATCGTTAAATCAGCTAAACATGATTTTTAACTGGCCTGAAAATCTTTGCAGCCCTTGCAGCTCTTTACAGCCTTCACGGCTTTAGTTCACATGCAACTGCACCTGGAGCTCTATCAGCAGCTATCACGACTCCCCCGTACATTTTGTTAACACCTCAAGGAGCGAAACTAAAGGCCGTTTTGTTCCGCACGCGTACTTTTTGTTCCTGGGAATAGTACTTAATTGTCCAATCGACGCAGCCGTTGTGCAAGCAAGCTATTATGATCAATCAGTCGATGGCACGCTTCCTTTTCGAGCGCTGTGAAGTACCTGCAAAGGAATTTAGGGTGGTACAAAAACGACAATTTGGTATTCCTTCTTATCGAGGCTATTTTAATTGAAGGACTGGCGCAGCCGCCGAGCAATACAAGAGATCGAGAGAGCGCGCGAGGGTGCGCACGAGAGACCGCGATAGACAGACTCTCTCGCACAATCCGTCTTGCGCTTAAACGGCCGACATTGCTTAAGTGTTTTTTAAACAAATAGGCGCATGAATGAAAGACATTTTTATATTGCTTTCTCGAGGTTTGGCCGAATGCCAAATTGAATGCCCGCTGTCGGACGTCGAAAGCGCCGTCTCGCCGAAGGCCTAATAATAATAATAATAACTAATAGTAGCGATAGCCTCTGGCGCGCATACGCCGAGCTACACCTTTAACGGCCTGATGCGAATTCACTCTAGATTCGCTGAAATTGACTGAGCAAGTGAAGAGCGAGAGAAAGACCAAAAGGTTTTTTAAGTTTTTCCTGCATTCGCGGCAAATCGTGCCATTCATTACCCGCGCGCCTGCGAAAGTCCCTGGTCAAAGGGTCAGCTACTGCAATGACACCGCGGTAGGCCGAGGCGGTGCACGGAGGAAATGTCCAGCCGGAAAACGAATGCGCAAACGACGAATCGCCGTCACTTTCGGCCATCTCTGTGTAGACGCTTCGCGTCAGAATCGTTAGCTCAGCGAAGCATTCTACAGCGAGCAGGCAGCGACCGATACAGGCAGCGACCGCTAGTGCGCTGCCTGCGGTGACTGAGGCAGGTTTCTTCGAAATCTACCTTTATTTAGGCGAATCGTTAGATCGCAAAAATGCGCCTTCGGAAAGGATTTGGGAAATTGAATCCACGGATTGGCGGAATTAAACTTGCTCAGGTGTATGCATGCCGGATACGACGGTGGTTAGAGCAATCACCCAGTAGCGGCGACTGCTCCATCGCGTGCAAGCGAAAAATAGAAAGAAACGAGTATTGAGTGAATTGTAGCAATTTTTCATCGCTGCACGCCAGTGGGGGGGTCTCTGGGAACGAGACCGAGACAGACAGAGAGCGAGAGAGAGAGCGAGTGAGGAAGAGAGAGAGAGAGAGAGAGAGAGAGAGAGAGAGAGAGAG
>WPIO01000041.1:2115000-2145000 GCA_009760855.2 Cristatella mucedo
GCAACGCCGCCAGACCGTCGTATAGTAACGCGCGAGAGTAAAGCAACGTACCGCCCAACCCCCGTTCGCTAATGTAGGTACGCGCGCGGGAGGAGGCAGCTATGGCGTCCAGCTAGCCGTCACCCATTACTCGATCGGTCAGCAAGGAAGGCGAAATCGTAGTAGCTAGGCATGTGTAGGACCGCTGGGCGTCGTCGGGTGGGTGGTGGGGTACGGTCTGAGCACGACACTCGCGCGAGCTCTTGAATGCGGCTGGCCGCCGCCGGCCGTGCAACTTTTGCATCGGTCGTTCGGGACACTTTCTTTGCTGAAGCTGGCTGTTCGCGACACCCCTACGATGCCGCTGCTTCGGTACTGCAGGAAGTCAGCTCTTCACAAACCCGACGCATTAAAAAAACTAGCTGATTTAAGAGCCTCTTTCGTATAGCGACAGAAGAGCCTTTCCCTACGGCTATCGCAACCGCTTCCAGTGGCGATGAAGGATCGCCCACCACAGGATCCGAATCCACGACCTCGGGACCGAGGTCGTGAAAAGCAACCGCCTTACCTAGTGCGCTATCGCAGCTCTGAAGGTGAAGCGGAAGCTGCCCGCTGGACCTGAGCGCGCATGCGAACAGCAATGGCGCGGCGTTTCTGCTACGAGACGCCGCCGCCTTAGCTCTGTCAAAAGCCGGATGGTCGGACGACCGGCCACCCAGTAGCACCGGTCAGGTCGCGGCTCGCGACGATTGAAGATTATTGATAAGACGATCGAAGAAAGATCGGCCGCGGCCACCCACGGCACGCGGCTCGGCGGTTAGCGGCTCCTGCGAACGGGACGCGCGCGAGGCCGCGGCGGGCGGGCCGCCGCGGCCGCGCGCCGCTGCCGCTGCGGCCGAGCAGCTCGCTCGCCCGCCCGCAGCGGCTGGCGTAAGCCGAGAATCTCGGCCGCGTCCGACGTCGGCGTCCAACTGACGTCGCGGCGTCGCGGCAGCTGACTCGGCGGTCGTCTGGAGCGCCAGAGCGGCTAATTGGACGCTAGGGGAGACGGCGGCGCGCAACGGCTGACGTTGCCCGCCAGACGCGCGTCGGGCCTAGTCCTACTCGTCTGACGGGCGCTCTCGTCATCAGCCGCACCCGGCAGTGGCGGCGGCGGCGGCGGCCGCCGCCGCCATTGCCCTCGCGAGCTGCCGGCCGCAGCCTCCGCCACCGTCGGCGGCGGCTGGAAGAGCGCGCGCATAACTCGGAGGCGCGCGCCCTCGCGCTCGTATTTGCTTTCCAGGCGCGACCGGCGGCGCCGGCAGATGCGTGCGTCGCCGCCGCGCCTCCCCACCTGGCGCGAGCGACGGGCGTCGCAGCCTAATGAGCCCGCGAGCTCGGTGCCGCCAGATGCGTCGCTGGCGGCGGGAGGCATTAGCCGCTTGCGCGCGCCCTCTCTCTCTCTCTCCGCTGCGCTGTCGCCAGCCGCTGCGATGTCGCCGCCGCCGCCGCCGAGCGGCCGCGCCGGAGCGCTTGCGGTCCTTCGGCCTTGCACCGACCCACGGCCGCCGGCGCAGGCTCGGTCGTCGCGGGGCAGCGCCGCGCTAGAGCCGCGGGATCGAGTGCGTGCCGATCGACGAGAATACGACGCCGACCCACATCTCCCGGCGAGCGGCTAAGGTGCCGGCGCCGTCGCCGCAGGAGGAGCCGCGCGGCGCGGTGAACGCGGCGGACCCGCCGCTTCCAGCCGTTCAACGCTAAGCGCCGAGTTGGCGCGCGCGGACTCGCGACGTCTCATCTCGCCGCCGCCGCCGTCGGCGGCCTAGCGGAGCGCTGCTACCTTTTGCGGAGAAACGCGGCCGCTTCGCGCTGCGCAGCAGGCGAGGACGCAGCGGCCACGATGTTGTGCAGCGACCCAGGACGGCCGGCGGCTCGCTCGCCGCTCGGCTAAGCCTCGCGCGGCCGGCGAGTCGTGTTGCGGGCGCCTGCTGATGTGACCCCGGCGGTGGCAGCCGCTGCTCTCTCTGCGCGGGCTCACTAGGTAAGGCGGTTGCTTTTCATGACCTCGGCCCCGAGGTCGTGGGTTCGAATCCTGCGGTGGGCGATCCTTTATCGCCACTGCAAGCGGTGGCGATAACCGTAAAGGCTCTTCTGTCGCTATAAAAAAAGAGGCTGTTTAATCAGCTAGGATTCTTTTTCCTCAGTGGGGCTTTCGGCTTGGGCTTTCTGGCGTAGCGTTTTTCCTTGGCCGCTGGAAGTTAATAGTAATAATTAATTTTTATAGCGCCCTCCGAGAATTCAATCTTTTTCTAGGCACTTTACAAATGCTGTAGAGGAAGCGTGGTCAAATGATTAGTGGTTACATGCACAGTATCAGCACGCATAAGCAGGCAAAGGACAAATCTCAAGGACCCAGCTAATGCTTTGAGAAACAGGTGCGTTTTAGCTTTTTTTAAATGTCGTCTGATTGTGGGATATCGTAACGTCAATCGAGAGTGAGTTCCATTCTTTGGGAGGTTTAAAGGTTCGGCCTCCAAAAGATTTGAGGTCAGTTTAAGGCGTTGTTAAAGGATTTGAGCCAGAACAGCGGGCAGTACGATGCCTAGACTGGTAGGGAAGTAGTTTCGATAGGGAGGCTGGAGCAAGAGATGGCGCTGAGATTGGCGGCGAGTAGACTCGTTCGACTTCGACTAGAGCACGCCAAATCCTCGTCGCCTCGCGTAACTGCGCGCACGCAGGTACGAGACGAGCGCGAAGCGGGTCGCGCGCGCGGGCGCGGCGTACGCAATACTCAACGTCAAACCTCTGCGACTCTCCTCAAATTCACTTCCCCTTGCTAATGCTTCATCGAGTGTTTGGGGTTTCCCAATTGCCACGCGCCGGGGCCGACATGTATCGGAAAGAGGAGAGCGCGCGGGAGGGGGGGGGGGCGGGCGACGGGCTGCCCGCAAGCTCGTCGCACTCGCGAGCGGATGCGAGTAACCGAAGGCGCGCATTGTGGGTGCGCACTTGCCGCGCGACGTGCTTGGCGTGATGTGGCGTGACGTGGCGTGACGAACCTCAGGGCGGCCGTCCAGAATGGCTACGTCTGGGCAACCTTACGGCTCGGCGCCGACGACTCTTAACCGCTAGCCACGCTAGGTCACGACGAGCTCGGCTGAAGCCGATGATCAAGGAGAATGTCAGCGAACTCGGATCCTTCGCACCCACGCACGCGCACTAGCGCACGCACATACACACACAGAGACAGACACACAGAGATATAGACACGCGCTTACATGCGCACGCGCGCACATGCACGCGCGCACATGCACGCGCGCGCACGCACACACTCATGAACGCGAACGCACAAGCAAACGCACGCACATACGCGTGAACGCACACGCGGTATACGAACATGCTGCCTATACCCTTATGCAGATACGTGCGTGTGCGCGTAGGAGCCTGAAAAGTACGGACCAAAAGAATTTCCAGCGACAAATAGCTTCTAAACGGACAAAGGACTGCTAGGAGGGAAAAGGAGCAATAGGACAAACACGTCTGAGCACGGAGACAACCGTCAGACTGCTTGGGGACTGAAGGCGATGAAAATTTCAACTCTAGCGAGATACCAAACTGCACCTGGAATCTGCTCTTCTGGACCGACGCTCTAAGCATTGAGTTAAAGAGGCTCCCAGTTCCACGGTGCTAAACCCCGGACTAGCAAAAGATCCTTTGGTTTTCCAAGGGCAATTAACTAGCCCGAGCGGATCCGTAAATGTCGCGTAAATGTGCGCGAGGACAATTTTTCGTAAGCGCGCACACTCTTGATTACCAATTAGCAACTGTAGGCGCGAGTGCTTTATTTCTGTGCTCTCACGTGTAGCATTTCTATATATACAGATTTATAGACTGTGCTCTCTCTCTCTCTCTCTATCTCTATATATATATATATATATATATATATATATATATAAATATAAATCTTGACGCGATTGCGCAGGGATTCCTTTGTGGGGAGCGGAGTATATATAACTCATTATATATATATATCTACATATATATATATAATTCATTTATATAGCGCCTCAAGAGAACTTAATCTCTATTCAGGCGCTTCACATATGCCTCGGGGCTCGAGCCCATGACCTCAGTCAGACCTCGGTCGGGGCGAGCACCTTAACCGCTAGGCCAAACCAGCTCGGCAGAAAAATGCCAAAACCGTCGTGGGTTGGAATAATGCGGTGGGCAATCCTTTATCGCCGCTGCAAGCGGTGGTGATAGCCGTCAAAACTCTTCTGTCGCTATACTAAAAGAAGCTGTTAAATCAGCTAGTATTTATTTATTTGTATGAGGCTGAGGGAGCCACCGGAGAAGCTGCCAGGCGCCGCCACATGTGTACGTACGCAGAGCCGCCATTGCTTCTAACCGCCATTGCTGCTAACCGTTAGACGCACTCGCCTGTTAGAGCTGCCGCTAATTTTACTACGCACTCCCGCGCTCTTCGGCTGAAACTGCTGCTAAATTCTTTAAACTAGCTCGGATAAAGCCGACGGTAACCTCGGCGACCGCTTTGAACTTTGAACCGCCTCTGCAATGCCCGCTTTGTGCGAAGTGCAACCGTTCCCGGCTTGAAGCTCAAAAAGGTGCAGGCACGAAATAGGAACGCCACTAACTTCCTGAAGTGCTTGCGAGAGTGCGTGTGCGTGCGTGCATGTGTGCGTGCGTGTTTGTGCGTTCGTGTGCGTGCGTGTGTGTGTGTGTGTGTAGCGTGTGTGCGCGTGCGTGTGTGTGTGTATTGTGTGCGTGCGCGTGTGTGTGTGTGTGTGTGTGTGTGTGCGTGCGTGCGTAGTGTGTGCGCGCGTGCGTGCGTGTGTGTGTATTGTGTGCTTGCGTGCGGGTGTGTGTGTGCGCGTGTGTGTGCGCGTGAGTGCGTAGTATGTGCGTGCTTGTGTGTGCGTGCGGGTGTGTGCGTGTGTGTGCGTGCGTGTGCGTGCGTGCGTGTGCGTGCGTGTGTGTGCATGCGTAGTGTGTGCGTGCGTGCGCGTGCGGGTGAAAGAGAGACGAAGATGAAGATGGAGAGACTACTGCAAAATTAGAACAGCAGAGATAGGGAGAGTGAGAGAGAGAGAGAGAGAGAGAGAGAGAGAGAGAGAGAGAGAGAGAGAGAGAGAGAGAGAGAGAGCAACGCGGGAGACAGAGGAGAGACAAGATAACGAGGGAGGGAATAGAGAGAGAGAGAGAGAGCGAGAGTTCAGACGAAAGGGAGATATTGAGAGTGAGAGGAGAGATAAAGAGAAGAGAAATAGAGAGAGAGAAGAGAGAGAGAGAAGAGAGAGAGAGAGAGAGAGAGAGAGAGAGAGAGAGAGAGAGAGAGAGAGAAAGAGAGAGAGAGGGAGAGGGAGAGAGAGAGAGAGAGAGAAAGCTAATCTTGAATAGGTCCTTAACGAGAGCGTCGTCAACTACTCGGTCGAGACTGTCGCAATCTACGTGAAAGGCTTCGAGTGCTGGTCAAGAGGTCTCGTATCTCGCCGGCTCTCGCCGTATCTCGCCGGCTCTCGACGCCGCGGCGCCGAGCCGCGTACTGCCGAAGGGCTCTCACAGCTAGACGTCTGACCAGGGTATGCACAGCTGCGATAGACAAGAGTCGGTATCTCTCGCTGGCCGGGATCAGCCGCGAGCAAATAGGAAAGCGCCAGACTTTAGCTCCGGTCTCTGAGGACGGCCGTAGAGATTGAAGGCTCGAGGCGAGCAGGGAGCGGTGGCGATCAGTCGGCGAGAGGGCGGCTCACCGGTGCGTTCAAGCCGCGAGACGCGGTAGTCGCGCTCCGGCCCGCTCTGTCCGACGCTCCCACGGCTCTCTTCCGGTGGGGGGACGGGGGGGGGGGGGGTTAGGCGGGTTGGCTGGGCCGGGTGGCTGGGACGCGGCGAGGTCAGAGAGCGGCGCAGTCAGCTAGGAGCTAGGAGCCGGCCGAGCTGGCCCGAATGCTGTGCGCGGCTACGGCGCCAGAGTAAGGCGGAGCCTAACCTCGTGGCGTGTGAGAATCGCCTGAATTGATGCGATTGAGTTCTCTTAGGGCGCTATGCAAATGAATTATAGTTTTTGGTGTACAAGAGAATGGGGCGTAGCCTTCACGGCCGTTCTCTTTTTGTCGCTAGTCGGTCAGCTGACCTCCCCCCCCCCCCCGGGTTTCGCCGGTGTCCATATGCCCTGTACACAGGCCCGTGTCTGGCAGCCATTTTGATCTCGAATAGGCTAGCTGACACCCGAGTTCGTCATTCGTACGACGATCGGCGCAACTTGGCAACGCGCTAGAAAAGCGCGGGCGGCAGTATGCGGCGACCCCTTTTAATGTCGCCGTCGGCGGCTGCGCCTACGCGCGCTAAGCGGCTTCGGCGCCTAGCCGTTTTTCGGAGTCGGCGGCAGCGGAGCAATCTTCGGGCGAATCCGCTTGGGTTTCCTCTGGGCGCCTGCCCCGGTTGAAAGGAATGACCCGAAAATGCACAAACAAGCAGCGCAGCCGTTGACGCAACGCTATCGGGGATCGATCGCCTTTCGCCAGCCGAAGGCTGTGCCGAGCTCGTTTTCATCACTCTCTAGCGCCCGGAGGTCAAACGCATTCAGCCTCGTTGCTGCTGCGTGATGTTTTCGGTCGCCGCCTGTCAGCCGCCCTGCTGCAATGCAACGTGTGAGCCGTTCTTACGCAGCTTGTGCAGCAAGCGGCCGACGCCGCCGTCGCCGCACGCCGGCGGGCAGGCGTCGCCGAGATACGACGTGCGACACAATATCCATCTCGAGAACCAGAGAAGAAGTCGCTCTTACGGTTCGAGAACTACCCGATCGCTGGCGTTAGCTGGATGACGGCGGAAGAGGCGTAACGACGCGCCGCCTGCGCTACAGCACACGTCACCATCGAACCGCGCCCTTACAAGTGCAGCGGTACCTCGGCTTACGAGTTTAATTCGCTCAGTGCCGGAGCTCGCAGTACTCAAAGTACTCGTAAGTCAAATTAATTTTCCCCATTGAAATGAATTGAAATGCCATCGATCCATTCCGGACCCCCCAAAAATACTGCATTTTATTTCTTCACGTTTAAAAAAAATTAAAAGATGTACTTATAAATAACAAATATTGTTTTAAGCACACAATGCAATAGAATGTCTTGCAATAAACAGGTTTTATTAATCTCAATGTACAGGAGTGACTTGGAGATCAGACGACTTGAAGATGCCAATAGAGTTAGAGGAGAAAGGCTGAAAGCCGAAAGTTCACCCTCTTGTTCTCACGGATAGTCGCTTTAGTGTCTCTCGTCTTATGGCGTCTTCTTGCTCCTCTCTATTTACCCCTGATATATGATCTTACCGCAGGGTATTCCGGATTGCGCTGCTTCGGTGCAGTTATTAAGGCGCTCGCCTGGGCCAAGGTCAAGGTGAATGTATTTGATGACCATCGTGATGAGGTCGTGGGGTCAAGTCGTGCGGCATTCGTGAAGCGGCTGGATAGAGATTAAGTTCACTTGGGGCGCTATGCAAGTTAATTATGTTTTTATCCCCAATGAGTTGGAGCTCTGCCATTTCATCTTCAAGCTTTGGAAAAGCGTCTAAGAATGGCAGACGAGGCACGCCCGTGAAGCTTTGGCCGAGAGGCAAGGTGCTCTCGCACTGCCCTGCTCGTTGGTTCGAATCGTGCCATTTGCAGTTCTGCATTGCTTCCTGCAATCGGGAAGTGACAGCTCTGCAAAGTGTCTCTGGACGATATGCAACGTACGAACAGTGTATACATTGCACCGTGTGTAAATATTAAAGCTGCTGCGATTGACCCCTTTTTCATCTACAGCTTGCCCGAATCGAGATTTTCTTTGGCAAGAGCACGCCGTCGAAACGCGTCGTAACATCGCGCCTACATTTCTGAGATCCTCGGCGTTTAGGACTTCCAGCCCTGCGCCCTTCCTTAGTCGTCTGCGACTTGTGCACAACGCAGCAGCCGACGCCTGGTTCTTGAAAAGAAGCGAGCCACCGGCGCTTCACAGCTCGCCGGGCCACAATACTTAGCTGATTTAACAGCCTCTTTTTGTATAGCGACAGAAGAGCCTTTACGGCTATCATCACCGCTTGCAGTGACGATACAGTATCACCCACCGCAGGATTCGAACCCACGACCTCGGCCCCGAGTTCGTGAAAAGCAACCGCCTTACCTAGTGCGAGTCATTACAGCTCACAACACAGTCTGCCGTCAAACGGCGTAGCCGCCGCATCGCCGCACCGCTTTTATGCGAACGGCTCTCCGTAATAAGCATCGCGAAGCCAAATTTCTTAGCTCTTGACCTCTCAACCTTCGGCCAGGCGTACAGGTCGCTTCGCTCGCTCGCCCCGGACTACCGCACCCCCTTTTCCGACCTCTTTGCTCCGATCGCGTGCCGTCTCGCTCGCTATCCTCGTTCCATCCTCAAGTTCTAGTCATCTCGCTGCATCTCTCACCAAACGGCGATCGTCGCTGTGGCCTCCTTCCGCTCGTTCGCTCCTCAAGCCTTGTTACGCGCTTGCCGACAACGCCGTCAGCTCCCGGAAACCGACGCGCGCTTGTGCTGTGCGTCAATAGAGCCTGCGCCGCCCGCGCCGCCGCCGCCTCCGCGTTTAAATCATCATCAGTCTGCGGACGAGCCGTATTACGTAAAGCCGCAGGTCATCGTCGGCGGCGTCCCGTTAAAATATTTACTCGCTGATACAGAGGCTTTACTGATGGCGGCGATGGGATGGGACGAGGGACGAGCGGCGCGCGGACGAGGCGCGAATGACGCGGCACTGTCAGCGGAAGAATTCCCAGACATCCCTAGGGCGACGTACCGGCTCCAGGCCGGGGCCCAATCTCCGGTGGCAGGAAGCCAGGCGAATCCTCTCATCGACCCTCCCTACCCCCAACCGCACTGCTCTTCCCGCGCCATTTTGGAGGCACCGCGCTCGCAGCTGCGGCGGTGGCTGCCCGTTCGTTCGCGGTCGCCAGGCGGACTCGCCGCCTCGCCGCGCGAGCGAGCCGTCGCGCCGTGAGGGCAGCGGCGGCGGCGGCGGCAGCGGCGGCGGCAGCGGCGGCACCGGTGCGAGGCAGGCGCCGGTGGCGGCTCCAGTTCGCGTCGAGGCAATTAACTTGAACAACACTGCGGTATTTGCGCAGCGCCAGCGCTGTTCGATCCTCAGCGGACCTGCCCGCTGCCTGCCAGCCGGCCCCCCAAACACCGTTTGCAGGCGACGTGAGCGGTACGCTGGCGGGCGCGCACGTTGCAGATACACACCTTCGCACAAGCGCTCTCGCCGCCTCTGCGCGACGGTGGAGCGCAATCGAGGCGGCCAAGAGCCGCTGAAGTGCGGCCGCTGCCGCCGAGAGCGGCTCTGCAACTCCTGCCGCTAGCGGTCGGCCGCCTAGCCGCCGCCGTCGGCGTCAGCCGATCCGCGCGGCGCCGCCATCGCTTTTGATAGCGGCCGACGGCGCAAATATTTCTGCGAAGAGCTCGCTAGCTAGCGGGCAGCGCGGCCGCGCGGCCGCCATCGCAGGCGCCACCGAAAGGACCTCGACCGGCTCGACCGCCGTCTGGACTCCGGACGGACTCGACCGGGACGGACCGGCGGCGGCGGCGGCGGCGGCGAAGCGAGCAGCGAAGGGCGCCGGGCGCCGCCGCCGGGTACTTCCGGTCGGTGCCCTGCGTACGCCGGGCGCCCACTACGGCGTGCCTCCGGCTCGATTCGCATCGCGCGCTCCGGCACGTCCGCACGTGCTCTTGGCTGATGACGGCGGGTCCCGAAAGCAGCTGCGGAGCCGGGATTTTCATCTGCGGGAGGGGGGAATGGGTTGGTCAAGACCGGCGAGATGTTCGTGTAGGCGAGGCGAGCTGGGAAATCGATGAAACCTCAAGCGAAATCGTATTCTTATTCGACTCAAACGAGGCGGTTGCTCATCGAGTGCAATTTTAAGACGCCGCCCGCGGTTGGGCCCAGCGGTTAAGGTGCTCGCTTTTAACGACCGAGGTCGAGGCGCTCACCATTACGACCGAGGTCGTGGGCTCGAGCCCACTGGGCTATCTGACGCACCTGGATAGAGATTAAGTTCTCTTAGGGCGCTATACAAATGAAATACAATTATTATTAGTATTATATTAAGGCACAGTGACCACCGCACCCATCCCTGACCCTCCTCCCCTGGCTTCGCCACTGCCCGAAAGCGTCGCCGTCGGGTGGGGGGAGCGCTGAGGTTAGCGCTTGAGCTTACGCGGCTCGCTGCGGGGCGGCCAAAGAGTAGTCACGTGACCAACAGAGCCGAGCTCGCGGTGGAGGGGCAAGGCTGGCTACCCGTGGCTCCGAGTGCTCCGTCGCGTCGACCGTCTCTTTGCCGCGGAGCAGACGAAGCCACTTCTAATCTCGCGCACTGTTGCAGCCGGTCCCGCGCCCTCCCCGCGACGCGGCGATCTCGCTGCCGAGCAGATAAGAGGTCCGCACGGCGGCCGACCGATCTCCCGATTAAGGTGCTAATTAAGGTGCGACGGTAGCCTCCCTTCTGAGCTCGTGCAGGCAGCAGCAGCGGCTGCGGCTGCGGCTGCGGCGGCGGCGCACGCCGCCATACTGCAGCGCCGCCCCCGGGCGCGCCTCGTAGGGCGCTCGCTCTGCCTCGCCGAAGGCGAGCTAGCGCACCTTCGCGAGCTGCTGCTGCAGTCCAGTGCGAGCGAGGCTGGCACTCCGAGGCACTCCCACCGATGCCCTTCCCACCACCCAGCCAGCCTGCCAGCCGGCCAGCCAGGCAGCAGCCGCTCGTGACGGTGGCGCTCGCGCACTTTTGAAGCATCCGAAAAAACCAGTGACCAGACAGCGAGGAGTACCCGGCAGCAGCTTCGCAGCAACGAGGCAGGTGCCTCGAGAGACCGAACGAGAGACGAGGTACCGAAGGCGAGGCGGGGGGGGGGGGCGCGGCGGCCCAGACACTGCACCGATGTCTCGTTAAAAGTGGCAAAGACAAGAGACGAAAGACTGAGGCGGAGACGCGGAGAAGGCTGGGAAGAGCTGGGCACAGAATAATAACATAATAGCAGTAATGCGTTCCAATTGCGCCCTCAGAGAACTGAATCTCTTTCCAGGCACTTTACAGATGTTGATAGAGAGCATCGCAGAATGATTGGTGGCAACATCCGCGAGCAGCAGGCATGGTATAAGCACGCGTATGCACACGAAGGACGAATCGTAAAGACCCACTAAAGGCTGTAATAAACCGGCGTGCTTTAAGCTTCTTTTAAATTGTCGTCACGTCAGGGGACGTTGTGACATGCACCACTAGTGAGTTCCAAACTTTGGGAGCATACGAACTTAAGGCACGCTCCAAAAGTTTAGAGGTTCGTGCGAGGTATGGCTAGACGATTCGTGTCAGAGCAGTGGGTTGTACGATCCTTGGCCGGGTTGGGGGATTAGTTCCGATAGGTAGGACATAGCACATAAACGCTGAGATAGACAGTGCCGGAGAGGCAGAAAGAGAGAGAGAGAGAGAGAGAGAGAGAGAGAGAGAGAGAGAGAGAGAGAGAGAGAGAGAGAGAATAATAATAATAATAATAATATTGCACTTGATAAAGCGCCCTCAGAGAACTTAATCTCTTTCTAGGCGCTTTACATTTGCTGCAAAGTGATACGCAATAGAATAGTAAGTAAAATCATGCTTGAAAAACAAACAAAATGAATAACATGGTTAGGGGTTACATGCACTGGGTCAGCATGCAAATGTGGTTAGTGGCAGCATGAACAGTGTCAGCACGCATAAGCACATCGAGGACGAATCACAAGGACCCACTAAATGCTGTCCTAAATAGGTATGTTTTTAAGTTTCTTTTAAATGTGGTCAGGTCAGGGGATGTTCTGATGCAGGTCGGGAGGGAGTTCCAGGCTGTGGGAGCATACGAGCTAAATGCACGGTCTCCAAAGGATTTAAGGTTTGTACGAGGTATTTCTAGACTGTTGGATTCCGAAAAGCGAGTGGTACGATGCTTTGCCTGCTGGGGTAGTATCTCTGAAAGATAGGCTGGAGCCATAGAATGAAGAGACCTAAAAGTGAGCGACAAAACCTTGAAGTCAATCCGTTGCTTGACTGGTAACCAGTGCAGGTCGGCGAGAAGTGGAGTAATGTGGCAACTGCGACGCTCACGGCAGACAAGCCTAGCTGCAGAGTTTTGCACCAGCTGCAATCGCCTGATCGCACATGCTGGTAGGCCAGTAAGCAGTGAGTTGCAGAAGTCGAGACGAGATGTCACGAATGCATGGACCAACTTGGACGTGGTATCCTTATCTAAACAAGCCCTAATTTTAGCAATGTTATGAAGCTGAAAATAGGCTGATTTGACTGTGGAGCTGATGTGGTCGTAAGAGGAGAGAGAGAGAGAGAGAGAGAGAGAGAGAGAGAGAGAGAGAGAGAGAGAGAGAGAGAGAGAGAGAGAGAGATAAACATAAATACAGACTGATATACAGACATAGACACTAGAGACCACAGAGACAGAGACAGGGGGACAGTGAGGAGGAGGACGCCGACAAAACGGAATATGGGTGCAGAGGCCCTAGCAGAAAAGACGAGAATATAAAGAAATGGGCAGCAGAGACCAAAAGATAGAGCGAGAGAGAGAGCGAGAGAAAGAGAGAGAGAGAGGGAGAGAGAGAGAGAGAGAGAGAGAGAGAGAGAGAGAGAGAGAGAGAGAGAGAGAGAGAGAGATGAAAGATAAGCAGACAAGCCTAGCAAGAATCGTTGGTGGCTAGCAGAACCAACTTGAAGCGAGCAGCTGAGATCGGCGAGTGTCATTATGACAGGCTCGCCTCCCGAGCGATCTGCTCGCCACACTGTCAATCGGGAACTATTACAGCAGACGCTTATTGTTCATGATCTTGTGCCCATGCTTGCTCTTCTAGGCCTCAAGGCACATAATGAGTGCCTCTCGCCTGGAGGGGTATGCTGCCCGTTTCTGAATTAGTTGCTGCGGATGCAGTTACCGCCATTAAGAGCAGTTCGCGGTCCGTCATTTAATTGGGGCGCAAATTGCTCATAAATGCGCCATCTTTTGTCTGCGCTTGCGCTAGAGTGTGCGCGCTCTCTTATTGACAGGCGGATGTCACATCCGGCGCCAAGACGCAGCCATCGACTAGTGTCAAGCGGTGACGAGTAAGATTCAAAAGTTGCACCTCGACGAGGCTAGGGCATTTTCGCCGAAATGCCAAATCCGGGCGTTGGTGGCAGATGTCGGAACCACGCCTTTTCCTTACCGGCCGCCGCCGATTCCAGACCATAAAAATGCGGATATAGTCCAGATCGGCGGCGTCCGACGTCTTGCCGGGGCCTGACGCAAATTGGTGGGCGGGACCGACTTGGCGGGTGTGTACTGCTGTCTTTTGAAGGTCCGTCTGCTGCCATGGCAAGGCCAGCAGACGATGGCGTAAGTTGGTATTTCATTAAATCAAACATCCCAGACTAGCTGCGACAGTGCGGCTACGGCGATTTACATAATGCGGGCAAGCGCAGCCGCTGGCGCCGGGCTAATAACAGGCCGATCGCGAGCCGGTCCGCACGGTTCGTCCAGACGACGACGGCGACGACGGACGATACAGCCCCTTTCTCACTTCTTGACCCGAACCCCGGGGCGAAAACCTCGCTTTCCGAATAGTACTCGAATTCTGCCCCTGACTCGTCGTCGTGGACCGAGAAATGGCGGCGTGCCAGCGGAACTGACTCCGAACTGACTCGCTAGTTTCGCTCCCTAACGACGAGCTAGGCTCCCGAAGCGCTCCCTAACGACGAGCTAGGCACCCGCTCCCGCAAAGCACCACGGCGGGCGGAAAAAGCACGCCGACTGGTGCCCTCGAGAGCGGGCTAAATGTTCTTGACCCCGAATGCCACCACCGCCACCACCACCACCCGTCGCTCGCGGCAGCTGTTACGCGGCTAGCCTTCGAGCCTGTCTCGAAAGAAAAGCTGTATTTTTCCGCAGTCTCGCCTCTCACCATAGTAGCTTCTTTAAGAAGGCCCCCGTCGGGTGATCATTCCAGTCAGGTGGGCATTGGTAGGCGGCATCCGGTAACCATTAATTGTCTGGGTCGTCGCTCCCTCAGGACAGGTTGCCAGCGCCGGGCCCTTGCGATAAACCGAACGGAATCGAACGAACGAGGACGAGGCAAAGGTTTTTTGGAAGAGTGTTTGCATTAGACGGAGTCTGTCACGTGTCTGCCGCGAACGTGCTGACGCTGTCTGAATGAGGTGCCTACATTTCAATAACAATAATGATAATAATGGGAATAATAATTAATTTTATAGTGGGCCAAGATAACCAAGCCTCCCCTTTTAGACTCCTCGCACGCGCTTGAAAGAAAGAATGTAAATGGTTGGTTGCAATATGCAATTTCAGTACGCCTAGGCACACTTGTTTAAGATCAGTGACTGTCCCGGAGCTAGCGTAAGCAGTCATCAGTTGTTAGAAACTTGATTGAAATTTTTTTCAGCCGTTTTCGGGCGCCGAGACTGCATTGAAACGGCAGCGCCCGCTAAACCAGTTGCGAAATGGCGAACAATTGCGACTCGCTGTTATGCGATAGTTTATCGCCGAGGCCGTATAAATAAGCCGGCGCCCCGATATGGGCGGCTGCCGATTGGGGTTCTAGACTCGGTATCGGCATCGGAGCTGATCCGAGCTCTAGGAAACAGAACTGTCGGTGCACGTCATGGCCACCGTGGAACGCCTGTATCCGTCCGCTGCTGTCAAGCAGGCTTGTCTGCACCATCGATACGGACTTTATTCGTCAAAGTATGTGCGCTCTTTGTCACCACAGCGTTCCTGCCACTGCCGGCGTACCTGCGTGCACTGGTGCATCACCTACAAGCAACTAGCCGCGCTAAAAGGTTCAGGCGTCACGAGTAAGTTGCAGGAGGTAGTCTGCTCGCTCTTAACGGCCGAGGTCTTGGGCTTGAATCCCGCAGCGAGCGATCCTTTGTTGCCAACTTTAGGAGGAGCTTTAGCGACAGCCGCTAAAGCTCCTCTGCCGCTTTGAAAATGAGGCTGTTAAATTATCTAATATTTATCATTTATTCTTTACTATATATATATATATATATATATATATATATATATATATATATATATATATATATATATATATATATATATATATATATATATATATATATATATATATATATATATATATATATATATATAGTAAAGAATACTATATACTATCTAACTCAATAGATTTCCGACCGCTCTGAGCCTGCAAGCTTTTCACAGGCTAAAAAGAGGTAAGATAAGCAACGTCCGGTTCGGGCTTGCATCCTTCGTAGCCGCTGCCACGTGGCCACGCAGCTGCAGCCACAGCCACTGCATAACCACGTGGCTCGTGTAGCCCAAAGTTTTTCAATAAATTGACATCGAAGTGAGATTGAAGACATTTTCATATATGCACTATAGTGGTTGTCGTGTTAGCAAGTACTATGGGATGAATTGGAGGGAAGATTATCGCAGACACTACATCAACGTACGGTTCTCCCTCTGAGATGCCTACATTTAAGTCTCGCTCACCTTAGCCAACGTAGGAAACTTGTCCTCAGCTTCAGTATTTCTGTCACCGCATCTTTTAAAGAGGCTGTATTGTCAGGTCGCTCTCAAGGAAGTCGATGCCAGACCAAGAGGTCTTACGCACCTTTCTGCTGCATCTCTTCTAGAAGCACACTTTTATGCTAGCCTTGACATTTATGCTTCACTTGTAAGCTGCAGCTTGATGGATTCAGCAGAGAAATTTAACCGTCTGGCTCACCCGACAATTCCAAATGGTCTCAGCTGTCTCATTCGCCAAACAGCTTAGACCACAACGAAGAAGCATTCACATATGCAAGCCGCAGATAAATAATCTCTCGAAATCGTTTCGCCCAATTGCGAATAGAACAGCCCACGAGAAAGTCCGAGACTCGGCCATGTGCTGTGGCTCGTGTTCGCCCGCAGGCTTCCAATATCTCAAGGCTCCTCAAGGCAGCTGGGATGGCTGCGATAGTAGCTCTCCAGGAGTCGCGTGCCGCCGCCGCCGCACGCTTGGAAAGTGCAGCCGGCAAGACTGCAAAGCAGGCATCGCTGCGCAAATGCGAAGGGTTCGATCAGCAGCCGGCAGCTGTACACGTCAGCTGCACTGGCTACATTCCTGGGACTCGCCTGCTGCACTTCGGACGAGTGGCGTCCAGCCGGTGGAAACGCTGGCCAGACGCCACTCGTCGCTCGAGGTGAAGGCCGGTGGCTGACGCGGCTCTGGCCACGCTCGCCCAGCATCCCAGTATGCACCGGCGTCTGCGCAGATGCTGCTGCTTCGTTGCTGCCAAGGGAGGATTAGCTGGCCATGGCAACTTGGCTGTCACGCGCCGAGCCAGGTGGTGCCCTGCGTGTTGTTGGGCACTCCCTCATTGAGGATATGACCGCTAGTTGTGCAAGGGTTGAGGTTTTCTGCGAACATTTTGAGGTTTTACAGCCTATCGGCCTGAGATTGTGGCCCGTGGACCCATTTACCACGACGAAGAGACAGCTCGCCAATGGTACCCTACCTTATGAGAGGCTAAGTTTAGCGGACATCAATCAGATTTTGTTGATTCTAAACCGAGATAAGCAGCTATGCGCATGGTCAGTAATAATAACGAATAGCAAAAACTGCGAGGAACAGGTGTGTTCTCAGCTTCTATTTTGATGACAAGTCAGGCGATATCGTGGCGTTTGTCAAGAGTAAGTTCCAGGTTTTTGGGAGAATACGAATTAAAGGCACGGTTTCCAAAGGATTTGAGAATGGCTAGATGCACATCTAAACGGCTCAAGTCAAGAAGAGTAGGATACAATGCCAGCCTGACTATGATGTAGTTCGCATAATAGGTAGGCCAGAGCAAGAGAATGAAGGAACTTGCAAGTGAGCGACAAGTCCTCGAAGTCGATTCGCTGCTAGATGAGGAACCAGTGCATGTCGATGAGAAGTAAGGTGAGTGCGGTAGTTGCCACATTAGCGACCGAGATTTGCACCGGCTGCGAGCACCTTATTGAACAGGCCGGAAGACTGGTGAGCAGTGAGTTACCGAAGTCGAGACCGCAAGCCGCACATGTGTGGACCAATCTGGCACTCAGCACCGTCCAGACTATCTAGAGAAGGTCGACTGCCAGCCAGCAACGTGCACGTTCATTGAAGCAAGAGCACTGCTTATAACTGCCAGATCGCCGTCGTTCCAATCGGCGAGCTGCTGCTGCTGTATATTTATATGCAGGAGGGAGGCAAAGCTGTGACCCTGAGGGGCATGTCCTGCGGGACAGACGCAGCTTATCCGAGGGAATCCATTTTGCAGTCACGGCTAGTCGCCGAGCCACTATCATTGCGACTGGGCTGGGTTACCATGCTGCTGAGACACGCAGAGACCAGGCCCCTTGGAAACCTGGGCGGGCAAGCGAGAGAGACGGAGAGAGAGACAGAGAGTGCGTGTGAGGGAGGGAAAGAGAGAAGAAGAGAGAGAAGGAGAGAGAGAGGAGAGAGGGAGGAAGGGAGGGAGGGAAGAGGAGGAAGAGAGAGGAGAGAGAGAGAGAGAGAGAGAGAGAGAGAGAGAGAGGAGGGAAAGAGAGAGAGAGAGAGAGAGAGAGAGAGAGAGAGAGAGAGAGAGAGAGAGAGAGAGAGAGAGAGAGAGAGAGAGAGAGAGAGAGAAGAGAGGGAGGGAGGGAGAGGAAGAAAAAAAGAGAGAGATAGCGAGAGAAAGGGAGTGAGTAAGTGAGTGAGTGAGTGAGTGAGAGAGAGAGAGACACACAGCAACAGATTGTGCAAAAGATGAACGTCCATGTACATATGCATCTGTTAAAGGCTAACACCTGTGTTGGACACGTTGGTCGGCCATTTAAGCATTTGCTGGCGTTAAGATAAACCATATACTAATTTGTCGTCAAGTTTTCTTAGGCGAAAGTGTTGCCGATCAGTATGAGCCTATCACGTGAAGTGGGTGGTTGCTGCCTATGCCGCCAGAGTTGCAGAAGCTGCGTGTCGGTGACATACAGCTTCGGCTTGTCTTTGGAGCCAACATAGGGGTTGCAAATAATTTAAGATTTAAAACCCGCATGGCTAAAATGATTAGTTAAACGTGACGTCCAGGGTTCGCAGAGAAAGCACGAGATCAAATATGAGTTGATTCGATTGGGAAGTCGAGCAAATTAGTAGCTTGAGCTGACACATTCATTTGGCCCAGTTGTCGAGAGTTTCCAGGGGAGGCTCCTGATTTACGAGGATAAAATAAGCCAACGCAGGACCCATTTTGTCGGCAGGGAGCATGGCAGGACTAATGATCGAGTATTGCTAAACAAGCCGATCGCAGTCCTGCGATTTGTCCCACTATACACACCTGCCGGATACACCTCATCATATAGCCTAAGATACTTCTGGCAACATTCCCATCGATACGCCCCAGCAGTCCCAAGAAGTGAGCCCACAGTGATGTCTGTCCAAGCAGCGGCGGAAGCCTGGAAATTCCGAAGCAGGCAAAGCAAACGCACTTGACACCAGCGACTTCCATTTTGGATTTTAACATGGTTTCTTCAAGTTCACACACGATACTGGCCGTGCAAACGACGGGAGCGCGAGTGCTAGCAAAGTCGAATTCATATTTTCAAAGAAAAGTGCTAGACAGCTATTGCTACAGAGCTTACGGCTTAGAGCGCTGTCACAGAGTCATAGAGTCAAGGACATTGTCGCTTTTGCACTTTCGCTTACTACCAAAGGTTGGCCATGCTCTCGCTGCCTCTCTCTTTGCCCTGAGGTACTCGAGCAGGTGCTTGAGCCTGTGACTGGCGGTTTCTCGGGTGGGGGTCTCTGTGCTTCGCAAAGCTATCATCATGTTACCATCTATCTATGACCAAACCCATCAAAATCTTGTTACTCCAAGCCACGAACCAGTGCAATTTGGATGCTCAGGTCGCAGAGATGGCATGGCTTAGCATTTATCCGACGCTGACCCACTGTCGGGTAGCAGAATGTTCACCCTCTGACGGTCTGGTTAAACGTTGCGCGGGACCAAACCGCAAATACCCAGAAATAACCACCGACCTTTATTTGAGCAGGACCAGACCGCAAACCACCGACCTTTATTTATGCACGCTCATTTTGTCACGTTTGGCGGAGTCGGGCCGCAGCACTAGCGGTCCTCGTATATCTGGAATGCTGGAGTAGTAGCTCGAGGCGAGCTTTTGCTCTGTTGTGTTGCGAATGAGCTGCACAGCACTGCACTAGCGTTATGTTCTCTGCCGCAGATACAGCGAACAGATAGGAACTGGTCCGTGCTCAGGCACGCGACTGATAAGTTGTGGGGCTAGCACCTAGAAGCGAAGCTAAAGAGTCAATAGGAGCCGCTCGATGCACGTACGGCGACGATAGCAGACGATAGCACGACAACAGTTAAAGAACGATCGTACCTAATAACAAGTCCGCATCGTTGTTTCGAGCTGTATATCGGAAAGCCATAGAGAGGCTACGCCTGAAGCACAGGCCATAGCGTATGACGTATTAACCATCATTTCGACTCGCTTTGTATGCGGTTTATACTGCGGACTATCGCATCTCTGATAGGAAACGATTGTACACCTCAGGAGTGCTGCTAACGTTTCACTGCCTCCTCTTACATTGAGGTCGTCTAGGACAGGAATAATGAAAAAGAAGCACAGTGCGACCGAATGCTGAAACGTTGACACGTTTGCCACATCAGCTACATTGTGGCAATCCTAGAGATATTTACTGATCATTCCTGGATTGTAACCTGGATAAGAATCGGATATATCGAAATGCGTTTAGCGAGTATGGCTGGACATATGAAGCGATAGTTGGTCGCATTTCGCTCTGAGCTTAGACGCAGTTGTACACTACGGCTGGTGATGCACTCTCCTGCCCCTCTGGTGCTGCAAAAACTGGCTGGCCTGCATTAACAGGTGGACTCGCTATATTAACGTTCGGGCACTCAATAGCATCCACTCTGTGCTACCGTGGGCATTTCCTGCATGTATTGAGTCAGCACCTGCGACTCCCTAGCCTTCCTTCGAGGCGCCTGCCCCATCAGTCTTTGTCACTCGTCTTAACGGACTAGCATGGTTACATACGTTGGGTCTGTGACAAACGACTTAGTTCACAAGCCGCAAAATAGATACTGTATAGATCGATCGAGAGATACTGTATAGATGTGTATATGTATATATAGATGTGTATATGTATCTCGATCGATCGAGAGATACTGCATATATATATATATATAGATATATATATATATATATATGTATATGTATCTCGATCGATCGAGAGATACTGTATAGATGTGTATATATATATATATAAATGTGTATATGTATCTCGATCGATCAAGAGATACTGTATAGATGTGTATATGTATATATAAATGTGTATATGTATCTCGATCGATCAAGAGATACTGTATAGATGTATATATGTGTATATAGGTGTGTATATGTATCTCGATCGATCGAGAGAGGCTTCAAGAGTGGACGCCATGTCTGCAGCACAGGCTGCAGCCTGAGCTGCAGCAGCTCAGAGTGAGGAGCCTGGAACTACTAAGATGGTGAATGTAATGTAATGTATCTTCGCCTGTAACTCCACAAAGCCAAAAAGACTATGTGGGTGTTACGCAGGACAGTTTTGCATAGCGCACTCACAGCCTAAGCGGCTTTCGGTACGCATTCGGTGGCCAACAGACTTCGTCTCAAGCAACAAAGATAAAGTAGGAAGTATAGCAGAGTCAGGAGAGCAGTTGAGGTAGTGAGTAGCATAGAAGCAGCAGCTCAGGACCACTGAAAAGGATAAATCCTAGTTAGCAGCAGGAGAGTAGTTGTCGTTGCGTAAGAATTATGGAAGCGAGTTCCACAGTGTAGGACCTGCAGAGCTAAAGCTTCTGTCGCCAACTGTCTTTAAGCGGAGGAATGGAACAGCTAATTTATTGTCCACACAGGACCTGAGGGCGCGAACAGACTGAAACTGATGCAGCAGTTCAGCTAGGTACGAAGGAGCTAAGCCGTGGCGGGCCTTGTGGGTCAGCGTAAGAACTTTGCTCTGTATCCGTTGATCGACCGGCAGCCATCATAGCTCTGGCTGCAAGCGTGACAGGCGATTGCATCGTCGGCAAAGTTGCTGGCCTCACGCCCTTAAAAGAGAGAATGCTGGGCACCACTATCGTCAAGCTTGTTTGGGCAGTGACAGGATGAGTACATAGCACCGCTATGTTGCAGCCCAGTGGGTTCTCAGAGTATTTACCTCCTCTGGCTCGAGAGAGAGAGAGAGAGAGAGAGAGAGAGAGAGAGAGAGAGAGAGAGAGAGAGAGAGAGAGAGAGAGAGAGAGAGAGAGAGAGAGAGAGGGAGAGAGCAAGCAAAACAGCCGACGTCCTTGCTCCTTACTCTCGTGGGGCAATTAAGTTTCTTAACGGGCCACCGAGCCCATTATTATCTACTTTAGAAAGCCTTCGTACTAATCGCCCGAGACAGTGACAATGAAGCTTATCAGAGGTGAGAGTCTTTGTACGTGGCTGTGACAGGAGAAGCTCGTATACACGAACTCGGCTGCGAATACATGTAAAGATAAGCCAGAAAGGGCGAGAAAGCATACTGAGTTGGGTTTTTCTGGTTTGTCATGTTAATAGTAATAGGTCATTTGTAAAGCGTCCTAAGAGAACTTCATCTCTACCCTGGCGTTTCACAATTCTCTGCAAGAGAACCAGTTCCCAAAGGTTAGCGTAAGGAATGCACGATATTAAGCATGCAAAAGCAAATAAAAAAATATTGTGTTTAGGCCAGCATTCAAAAGGAAGCATAGGAAGATATTCTCAGGCACCGCTTAGTAAGACCAATGACCAGTAACATACACCTTTTAGATGCAATGAATTCTTTAGACACGAGACTTGATTGCAGGGAGGACGGGAGATAGCAACGTATCTCTAATTTAATTTAATGTATCTCAATCTGTAATCCAGAAAGTCGTAGGAACTATGTGTATGTTAGACTGAGGAGTTGTCTATAGCAAAATTAAAGCATAAGCGGCTTTTGGTACGCATGCTGTAGCCAACCGATTTAATCTCACGAAACGCAGAAAAAGTGAGAAGCAAAGCTGCGTAAGGAGGGCAGTCGAGGAAGTGAGTAGCGTTTGGACTTTCTTAGACTGGGATACTACATCTAAATTGGTCCATGCATCTGTGACATCCCGTCTCGCCTTCTGTAACTCACTGCTTACTGGTCTACTGTTCAGATCATTGTTCGGTCTCGTTTACCGTTCCTCCTCCGTTGTGCGCACCGGATAGCGTCGAGTTTGTCCAGCGACGCAACTTACTAAAGCATCGACCAAGACAAATATTTGAAATCTTTATGTGAGGTAGGTCTTCTTGGTCTGCATTCAGACTCGACCGACAGACAGCCTCGGTACCCTCACTGATGCATGACTGAGCATGACACTTAAGAGTGCTCTTAACGAGCATGCTTCCGTACACTCTGTCAGTGAACAGAGTCGTGGAGAGTCCTTTGAATTTACGAAAACATTCAAAAGATGTGCCTCGTTAAGCGCAGGCTTTGACGCCGTTGAAAGGAGTCTGGGCCTGACGGAGATCTAGCCGATTTCAAAGGCCTCCTTCGAGTCTACACCGGGAGAATTAGAAAAGGTCACAGCTTCTTTTTCACTCAAAAACTGGAGTCCTGCCGGTCGGACCCAAAACAGATTAGAAGACGGTAAACAATTTGCTGGCCAATGCTGAGAGGCCTCGTTCCCAAAATAAATACAAAACAAATACTAGCTGATTTGACGGCTTCTTTTGTGTAGCGACAGAAAAGTCTTGACGGCTATTGCCACCGCTTGCCGTAGAAATAAAGAATTGCCCACCATAGAATTGAACCCGCGACCTCGGGACCAAGGTCGTGAAAAGCAACCGCCTTACCTAATGTGCCATCACGCTCACCAAGATACTAACATCGCGGCTCCCCAGATATTAACGGCTCGGCCGAAGGTTGTCAGGTTTCTTCACTAAAGAAATTGTGCACATTCGTGCCTCCATAAAACTTCCCCCCGACTAAAGCAATTGCTGAATCAAAACCTGTGACCTTCCTTAAAGATTTTCCAAGGTTTCTCAATGCGATGTGGTGATAAGTAAAAAGAGCTCGTCTCTTGAAGACCCTATACCATCCTCTCTGCGGTCTTAACTGGCAGACCAACTTTGCCCAACCAGTAACCAAGAATATTAATACTTTCTTGAAAAAGGGGCCGTACCCAAGTCCTTCAAATCGGCCATCGTAAGTCCCATACTTAAAAAAGATTGGATTAGATAAAGATGTCCTTGCAACTATCACCCAGCTTATTTTCCTCCTTTTTGTCAAAGATTTTGACACAATTGTCGCTAAGTATGTGGCGGCACACGTTGAAAAGATTGAAATCTCAAAAGAATTTCTATCGGGTTCAAGTGGCAGCACTCCACTGAAACTGCTCTCAACCGTGTAACCAATGACACACTATGCAGCAACGATAAAGGAAATGTCACTGCCCTAGACACTGCTAGATCTATCAGCTGCCTTTAACATCGTTCATCACGATACCCTACGTGAATAATTGAGAACAACGATCGGTCTAGCAGACGAGGCACTGGCGTAGTTTAAATCGTACTTGTCCGATCGTGTTCAATCCGTGTCGTGTGGAGGTCAGGACTCTTCCATTGGACCAGTCGCAGGTAAAGTCCCTCAAGAGTATGTCCTTGGTCCTATACTGTCGGGATCGGCTGCAGCGACTGACAAACTGAATTTTTGCCTCCCAGACATTCGATCTTGGATGCCGGCGAATTCCTTGGACTAAACGACGATAAAACGGAGCTGCCGTTCACACGACACCCCAAGCGTGTGGCCGGACTAGCAGGCTTTGCTCTTTATAGGTGATGCGTTGTTGTGCGACCATCACCATGTGCTCGGAATTTAGGTGTCGTCTTCCGCAGCTGCCTAAATTGTGAAAGCTTCATTAAAAAGATTGCTTCCACAGCTAGCGATTACGTCCGATACCTATCTAAGATTAAGAACTGTCTTCACGGTGGCCTGAAAAAATTTAACTAGCTCCTTGGGTCTGTCTCGGCTAGATTATTGGAATTCCCTTTTGGCTGGGCTACCCAAAAAAGTCAAGAGGCCACTGAAGCTGGCTATGAATATGGCTGCAAGGCTAGCTTGCAAATCCAAGAGGTTTGGCTTCGCGTCTCCTATGCTAAAAGAGCTATACTGGCTGCCGGTCGGTCAATGGATACAGAGCAAAGGTCTTACACTGACCCACAGGGCCCACCATGGCTTGGCTCCTCCACACCTAGCTGAACTGCTGCACCAGTTTCAGCCTCCTCATTCCCTCAGGTCCTCTATGAGCAATAAGTTAGCTGTTCCATTCCTATGCTTGAAGTCCGTTGGCGATAGAAGCTTTAGATTTGATCACGTTTTCTTTACAGCTTATGTAAAGTGCTGACAAGAGAATAAATTATGCATGGGCGCTATAAAATAAATGTATTATTATTATTATTGTTATTAGCATGAAAGTAGTCGTTTAGGACCGCTGGAAAGCTTGTACCACAGCTGGCAGCTGCAGAGAAGACGTTTCATTATAATTCTGGAAGTGTGTTCCACAGTCTAGGACCTGAAGAACAAAGCTTCTGTCGCCAATGGCTTTTAATCGTAAGAATAGAATCGCCTTTTTATTGACCATAGAGAGCCCGAGGGTACGAGGATGCTGAAACTGGTGCAGCAGTTCAGCAAGATAAGACCGAGCCTATCCACAATGGGCCTTGTGGGTCAGAATAATAGGATCACCTGCCTCGATTCGATATGTGTGACACACAGGTAGAGTCGATTTTGCTTAAAAGAATCTGCTTGGGCCGGCAAATAGGCATTCTTATATGCAGAGTATTCCGGTATGCGGAGTGAGACTAATATTGCTTAAAATCTGGTATGCAGAACAGCTGTAAGCAAAGAATTTCCCATATTCCTATACGTGTCGACTGTGTCTAGTCCAATTTTATGTATCTGTCGCCTGCCTCAGCCCAAGGCATGCAGCAGCAAGTGTCATTACTTGTGACTCGAAGCTGGCTCACAAGACTTACCTGCTGTGCCAACCACGACAATGACAGCACCTCAGTTCGAAATAATGCCATGGCAAGCAGGTGGGAAGCAGGTGAACCCACTGCACCACGATCTTATCGCCTGTGCTCCACTGCCACCCTGAGGCTTGAGGTCCAGGAGTGAAGGTGCTTGCCTTTAACATCTGAGGTCAAGCATTTGAGGACCGAGGTCGTGGGCTCGAGCCCAGTGGCACATACGAAGCGCCTGGATAGAGAATAAGTTCTTATGGGACGCTATACAAATGAACTATACATAAATAAATAAATAAAAAATGAAAATAAATAAATAAATAAATAAATAAATAAATAAATAAATAAATAAATAAATAAATATATATATATATATATGTAAACCCTGTTTGCAGCCGATTGGAAACTTCATTGCAAAGACACACCGTGCCACGGCACTAGCTGCAACAAGAAGTGTTAGTAAGGCCGAAGGCAGCAGGCCAACAATGCAGCAAGGCGGTAAGAGCGACAGCACGGTAAAAGCGTGAATGAGCAGCTGCTACCACAGCTGTGACGGCTGCCATAGCTGTGATTGCAGCAGCAGCAGCAGCTGCAGCCGCGATGAATGCCGGATAAAGATAGAAGTGAAGAGCATGGAGGACGCCCTCTAGGGGTGGGTGTAGGCCTCTGTTGGGTGGCCTCAGAGCACTCGGCCTCTCAATGTCCGGGGCAAGCAAGTGCTTGGACAACAGCACCGGTGGTGGCTGATTGATTTGTACGATACCCTCGTTCCACTTCAGCGGCGCGCCACGTAGCTTGCACGACTGTCCACCGAGCATGCTGCTTAGACGATGCTATTCTGCCATTATGCTCTGCCATTTGCAAAAACGCAGGTTGTCGGTCGGCTGTGGCAGCGATGGCAGCGAAGCGGACCGGGAAACTGTGCCACAGAGGACGTTGCTTAGCACGTGTGCATGCACGTGTGCTGTCCTAAAAGTGTCGCCAGATGCGTCGCCAACGAACACACTCTTCAATGCTTCGGACATGCAAAGAACAATACATTGACGGCAATCCTTGGCTGATGAGACTGCTGCTAGGACAATGGATCCACGATGTCATCATACGGAGACAGCTGAGGTGCCGACTGACCTACGGTTCTACCGTCAGCTCGTCTGCAGCTCACTCGAGCCGTCTGCCGATCTGCACAATGTTCTTCCCGCCTCGAATTACTCTGCTTCCTTGCTACCCATCCATTACCGTAGCCCACTGAAGGGTCCGTCGGAGTGTAACACATTAGCCGAGAGCGGTCGGAGTGCATTTGACACCGGCAGCTCATGCGAAGCTAGGTAGCATTCAGCAGCCATGCAGGCGAGAGAGGCTGATCGCTGCACGATAAATTTAAGATGAAACGCCGCTGCAGATGAGCTGCAGCATGCTTTCAGTGCTCTCCGGCTCGTCATTGAGCTCAGACTCGGAGGGTGACCTAGGTTCTCCGGCTACTGTGTCTTGGAGGCAAACGAGATCGCTAAGACGAGAAGGGGCTTCAACTAGAGCCAGTCTTCCAATTTCATTTCAGTTTGAGTGCGAGTTTGACTTGAGAAGAGCAGGAAAAAATAAATTCTGGATGTCTGCTGGTAGACGATGATAAGTAGAACGGATCAGGTAGTGGATCAATGGCTGGAGCCGAAAGCCAAGCATCAACCGGAAGTGCCACAACAATCTAGGGGTCATTCTCGATGCCAGCCGTACCCGATAGGAATCAGAGGCGTACACGACCTCGGTCCCGAAGTCGTGGATTCGAATCCTGCAGTGGGCGATCCTTTATTGCCACTGCAAGCGGTGGGGATGGCCGTAAAGTCTCTTCTGTCGTTATACAAAAGAGGGTTTTAAATCAGCTAGTAAATAAAATCATTATACATCTCTAGGACAAAGAAAATAAAATAAATTTCTTTTGGTTGCCAAATGTAACTGCATGAGTTCGAAATATATATCTTCCACACTCTCGGAGCAAAAGAAAGGCAGGCGTACTTGTTTTGCAACGCCTGTCTATCTATGAACAGAAGTCAGATTAGTTTCCTGGGAAACTGCCGGTGCCTTTACCATAGCAGCTTGCAGCCATTACTAGGAAGCCTTGTCTGTAAACAGGAAGTCTTTGGAATTACTTGGAGTCCCCACATTTGGGTGAGATATGCAAAGCAGCGAGATGCAACTCTTACAAACACGGGCTTCTTCTAATCTGGTACTCTGACCTCGGCTCCTTCAGGCACGTACGCTGACCTTTTAACATCGGCTTCTTCTGGCCTGGTGCTGACCTGCTGACCTAAGCTCTTTTTGAACTTGCATTTTGGTTGCAGTAAGTCTCAGTGGCCAGAGTCAGCACTGCCTGGTACTGAAAGACTCAAAAAACAAACATGTCTATTGGTTTGAATATACGAGCAGCCAGTGCACCGATAGCCTATGTACACCAATATTTAGGACATCCATCATTACAACAAGTGACTGTATGGGGGGTCCGGCTAATAGGACTGGGACCCAAAGTCTTTGTATTAGATACAAAAATAAATAAAATTCATTTGTATAGCGCCCTAAGAGAACTTAATCTCTATTCAGGCGCTTCACATGTGCCTCGGGGTTCGAGCCCAAGACCTCAGCCAGACTTTGGTCGGGACGAGCAGCTTAACCACTGGGCCAAACCAGCTCGGTGATTAGATGCTAGAGAGACATCATGAGTGCTATAATCAGAGTAGATAGTATGCCAAACGTCCTTTGCTTATTGCTAACTACTGACCAAGTTTGAGACATGTTCAACTTGCAGAGATGCTAACTTTAATAAGGAGTTAAGAAGTTTCCTTACGCAATAGGCTCAGACCTATAAAATACCTCGGATATAAAGCGTTTAACCGCTCGTCTGGACTTCTGGACACGGCTGCTGTATTTCACCTCATCACTGTACATAAGCAGCTTTAAATTAGAATGCAATTTAGTGCGAATGCTATGATTTGATCTGGATTATATCCCTAAACTTTGGGCACTTTGATTAAGGACTTGAACTCACTGAATGAGAGTTTGAAAGGGCGGGGGGGGGGGGGGCTGCACAATGCAGCAGGGTGGAGTAGGAAAGGCTATTCACCTAGCTTGCAGATCTAATTAGGCTGAAGCTGCCATTTTAAGTCAGTAGGAACTTCTATGCTCTAACTGCTGTGCTTCTTTCGGATACCACGTGCCCTCAGTGCCTTCAGTTCGCAGGCTCCAAGAGCCTGGAACTAACTCCCGACTGACGTCAAGACATCCCCTGACTCGATATTTAAAAAGAGAAGCTACAAGCCCACCAGCTACTCATAGCATTTGCTTCAAGCGTGTGCATTATCACTCTCATGCTTATTTATGCACAGGCTCTGCAGCTAATGCGAACGAAAGTCCTGAGGCAGCAAGCAAGGCAATTGAGTTTAGCCACATTGATGCAAGTCCTCATGCAGATGCCTGCTAAAAATACCAGCGCAGCTGGCGCCTCAAAGCACTGCTTGCCGAGTCGCAGCAGTTTCAGTAGTAGTTGCTGCACCGGTACACACCACTGGCTTGCCCAAGGCAGAAGAGCACGGCAGCGATCAAGGTCAAGATTCCCAAACCCTGGTGGTGGTATGTGTCGACATGGTTGGTTGGTTGCTGCAGAGCAGTCTATTCGTGAGCGATGGGAGATAGGTGGGCCACATCTGCAAGAACCAGCCACAGCTTACTACTCACTTGAATGTCCCAAGAACGACTGACCGACCATCTCTGCCGATGTCCAGCTCACAGGGTTTCCTAAATCATAAATTATGACATATCTGGTTCCTAATGCGTACATTTCAGGAAGTGATTATGATCTCAAGCACAAATAGAAATTGGACTATTTCAGCAGGCCTGTATTTCACTGCCCTTTCCCTCAAGCTAAGGCCAAGACCATCCATCCTCTGGCAGCACAATAGCAGAAACCTAACACAACCACCCATAGATGTCTACGGTCGGTATTGCCACCTCATTAGGCTCTAATATAAATCACAACCTAGGGTCTTCGGATACTTATGTCACAACAGCTGCTGAAACTTTCTTCATTTGCATCAGCTACAGCTGCCGCAAAGTAAAGGTCAGCAGAGTCAACAAACTCTTAAAAACTTAAACTTAATCTTAAAACTTTAAATAGCGAGAGTGCTATCAGCACCATTTGCAGTGGACAATGAAATAAATAAATACAAATATAATTCATTTGTATAGCACCCTTAGGTAACTTAATCTCTATTTATGCGCTTCACATATGCCACGGGGTTCGAGTCCACGACCTCGGCAAGACCCTTGGTTGGGGCGATACATAATTGCCTAGAGATGGACTCAAAACAGCGATCCGGTCGTTAAGTGCATACACACAGCACCGGCTCCGGGCAGCGTTTTGAACTCTCTCGGCTGCTTTCTAAAGCCAGACACGCCTATCGCGGTCGTTGCAATTGCCACAGTGCACCACTTTTGTCACCTTCCTCCACTGGCTTCCTGCCAAGCAGCCTATCGACTTCAAAGATCAGCATTTCACCGTTAGTAGGCCCCTCCATTCTCTCTCTGTGTCTTGCCTATCTGTAATGCTTCCTATTCCAATGCCTCCCATCGTAATTATCCAATGCCTCCCACCACATCGCATCACCTATTCTTCGGACTCTGATCGGTCTGTTGTGCCTCAAACGAACTACAAATCCCCTGGATACCACGCCTTCATTTCCCATGCTCTAAATGCCTGGAATTAGCTGCCTGCTGACTTGGTGCTGCTCACGACGAACGACGAGCTGAAGAGAAACAATGGAACGCAATCGCACGACCTCTTTCAGATGTCATCACGGGGCCACCCAAAGACCGGCGACTTCGACGGCATGACGAAGAGCTGGTGGCGATACGGCAGCGATACCTACAAGAGAGCACAGCCAAG
>WPIO01000041.1:2147500-2300000 GCA_009760855.2 Cristatella mucedo
CTTTAAAATCTCAGCTAAAGACGTACCTGTTCCGATCAGCGTTCCCGTCAATCCAAATAACTGGTCTTTTTCGTTCTGGTGTACCCTGGGTGATAATCTCTGCATGATGATTCCATGATGTGACTAACCAGAGGACTTACTAATTACTCGGTGGGCAGGAGTGTCTTAATGCTTGCTTTGACATTCTGGCCTCTAAGTATAACGCTTGTTTGCTTGATTTTGCACGTTTGATGATGCACGCAAGTCAGTAACCCCAGGGTTTTGACTATCTTTGCCCCTGTGTCTCAGCCCAGGGGTAAGGCGTTCGCTCTTCGAGACCAGGGTAGCGAGTTCTGGCTCTGCTCTGGTCGATCCTTTATTGCAATCGGTGGTGATATGGCCGTCAAGGCTCTTTTGCAGCAATACAGATGAGGCTGTTAACTCGGCCTTTGCCCTTTGTAGCCTTGCAGCTAGCTAGTTGTAAAGCACCTGGGTAGAGACTAAGATCTGTTAGGCTGCTATGAAAACGACCTTTTATTATTATAAGTGTTAAAGATAATAGATCAAGGGAAACTGCCCTGTATCCGACTTGCACCGTGACGAAGGGACAGATCCCAAATTATGACCAGGAACACACTAGTCTGCCAATGTCAAGGTTAAAACTATCCTCTGCTGAAGGGATGGACGCACCCACATCCTCAACAGTGCTGAGTAAAAATGGATGTCCCAATAGGGTAGCTGAAGAGCCCTCACTAGGAGAGTACAGGAAGATAGGCCTACGGCAATATATCATCCAGTAGCTCCATCGACCGACCCGAAGGTTTGAGCTGGGTGGCCAAGCCTTGCTATGATTAGCTGCCCTTTAAGGTCTGACCAAGGTCTGAGTTAGCTTAATTCTGGCTATGCCTGCCTATGGATAGCAACAGGCATAATCATTTGGTCTCTGAGTTGCCGACTGATTTTCTACCAGCTCAGAGCCTTTTAAGTCATCGAGTTGGAAGAAGGTACCCGGTTCCAGCCTTGGATTCCAGGCTACGCTTTTGTTCATTAGTTCTGTTCTGATTGCATGCTCCATAGCATGCCATTAATCGGCTGATTAAGAATGGTATACGGAGCACCAAATTTCAACGAAGAATACCTAAAGGATAGAGATTGAACCTAAAAACTACAACAAGCAGACAGACAAATACAAATACACATGCACACACATACCTAGAGGGAGAGATTGAAAGGCAGAAGCAGTGCGTGAGAGAAAGAGAGAGAAAGACAGCGAGGAAGTGTGCAAAAGAGTGCACTGGGAGAGAGAGAGAGAGAGAGAGAGAGAGAGAGAGCAAGGACGAGGTAGCACGTACAAGCGAGTGGCAAGAGAGGAGGCTAGAGCCGGTTAGAGAGACAGAGACATATATGATGTGAGACAGACAATGTAATGTAATGTATCTCCGTCAGTAACTCCACAAAGTCATAAAGACCGTGTGGGTGTTACACAGGAGAGTTCTGTATAGCGCACTCACAGCCTAAGCGGCTTTCGGTACGCTTTCGGTAGCCAACAGACTTCGTCTCACGCAACAAAGAGAAAGTGGGAAGCCTAGCAGAGTTAGGAGAGCAGTTGAGGTAGTGAGTAGCATAGAAGTAGCAGTTCAGGACCGCTGAAAAAGATGTGCCATAGTCGGCAGTTGAAGAGCAGCTGTCGTTGCGTAAGAATTGTGGAAGCGAGTTCCACAGCCAAGGATCAGCAGAGCTAAAGCTTCTGTCGCCAACTGTCTTTAAGCGGAGGAATGGAACAGCTAATTTATTGTCCACACAGGACCTGAGAGCGCGAACAGGCTGAAACTGATGCAGCAGTTCAGCTAGGTACGAAGGAGCCAAGCCGTGGCGGGCCTTGTGGGTCAGCGTAAGAACTTTGCTCTGTACCCTTTGCTCAACCGGCAACCATCCTAGCTCTTTCAGCAGTGGTGACACGTGCTCAAACTGCTGGGACTTGAAGACCAGCCTTGCAGCCATATTTGTAGTCAGCTGTAGTGGCATAATGGCTTTCTTTGGCAGCCCAGCCAAGAGGGAATTACAATAATCAAGCAGAGACAGAACTAAAGAGCTAGTTAAATTTTTTACAAGCCACTGTGGGAGGCAGCTTCTAATCTTGGATAGGGATCAGATGTGATGGCTAGCTGTAGAGGCAGTCTTCTGAATGAAGCTTATGAAATTGAGGCAGCTGTCGAACACGACACCTAGATTACGAACACGTGGTGAAGGTCGCACAATAGCATCACCTATTAGAACAGCAAAGCCTTTTAATCCAGCTACACGCTTAGGGTGTCCTATGAGCAGCAGTTCGGTTTTATCGTCATTTAATTTCAGGAAGTTTTCCGACATCCAGGATCGAATATCGGCAAGGCAAGCATTCAGTTTCTCAGTTGCTGCAGCAGATTCCGACGGTTTAAATGACAAATACAACTGAGTATCGTCAGCATAGAAGTCAACAAGTTAAAGACAGAGGCACTGAGATACAGAGAATGTGTTACACATGCACAAGTACGCGCAAACATGTAGAGCGATGATTCCTCTGTATTCCATTTTGGAGGAACTCTCTTCCTCGAGGTTGGCGATTCTGCTTGATCTGGTCAAGCAAGTACAACTGACGAAGAGAAAGGCGAGAAAAGAGACCACTCTTTCTAGTGTGTGGCTGACAACTGTGCCATTTAGAATCCGGTGCCAGAACACTCTAAGCTGCCAAGATTTATCCTTTTGTCTTTTTTATTGGGCACAAACGAGTACGATCAGCAGCCAATCAAAATTCTGGAAAGCTTTACAGAGTGTTGCCAATAGGCCGGCAAAATATGCACAACTGAGGCCTGCAAAGTTGAGAAGCAACTACACAAGAAGAGTGAGTGCACGGGGCTGATTAAAATACTCGTGGCTGAGTGCTTCTGTACATTCGAAGTAGTGGCGCTATAACATCTCAAAGAATGATCAATGCGGAGCTGTTGGCAAGGAAAGCGCATACCTCACCGTCCGCATGTGTCAATGAGCAGAAAGTAGTGAGCACCTGGAAGCTGCTGACACTGTCAATGCACTGAATGTAACCGGATATACAGATTGGCTGGAACCAAAGATAGCCGGAGATAGGCTGGAGCCAAAGAATGAAGTGACCTCTAAGTGAGTGACAAAAACTTTAAGTTGCTTGGCTGGTAGCCAGTGCAGGTCGGTAAGAAGTGGTGTGATGTGGCAACCGCGATGTTCACGACAGACAAGCCTATCCGCAGAGTTTTGCACCAGCTGTAGTCGCATGATTGCACATGCCGTGGTAGGCCAGCAAGCAGTGAGTGACAGAAGTCAAGACAGGGATGTCACAAATGCATGGACTAACTTAGACGTGGTATCCTTATCTGAACAAGCCCGAATTTTAGCAATGTTATGTAGCTGAAAGTAGGCAGACTTGATTGTGGAGATGGCATCAGCCACATACTACAGGGTTCCCTTTCTTGCCTGCCTCGTCAGTGGCTTGCCCGGATAATGCAGAATCGCCACACTCGAGCAAGGGAGTTCCATGTCCCCTAAAATGAAATGCAGAGGAATCGTTGCTGTAACTGGACAGCAGTTAAAGACGTTTGCCTATGCTCTCACACACCAGGATTCGGTTCCCAAGCCCAGTGAGAAGCGTTTCCTTTATTTGTTGGAGGGAGTTTCGTGACAACCGTGATGGGACTGAAGCAAGTCCGACTCTCTCGGCTAAGCCTTATTTATCGACTGTGTATGTGTCGGAAACGGTAGCTGCAATGGACAAGCACTAAGTATGGAACATGTCTGACTATAAGAACAACTGGGGTGGCCTCTCCTGTATGTAGCACAATGCTCCTGCACTCGACAACCGGAGCAGCGGTGAGTGTGTCCTTGCGTGTGTGCACGAGTGTGTGAGTGTGGGAGAGAGAGAGAGAGAGAGAGAGAGAGAGAGAGAGAGAGAGAGAGAGAGAGAGAGAGAGTGTGTGTGTGTGTGTGTGTGTGTGTGTGTGTGTGTGTGTGTGTGTGTGTGTGTGTGTGTGTGTGTGTGTGAGCGTGTGTGAGTGTGTGTGTATGTGCGCGGCATCCGAGCAGATACCTTGCACCGCACAGCCAGGGGCTGAATTTCCACAGTATCCCATGTTTCAGCAAGCTTGCCACAAGGAGTTTGGCGAACAGGAACCGGCTGTAGCATGTTCACTGGCAGGTCACCCTCACTGACAGCAAGCGATATGGAATCGTGGCTCAGAAATGTACTGAACGCCAGAAACCTTGTCGAGAAGAAGCCTCGAAGCATCTGGTGGCTGGCGGTCGGTTGGGCTTTGCCTCAGTGAGGCGAGCTGCAGTGAGTGTTTGCTGAACTGTCCGAGCTGGCCGACTGCAGAGGTTCAATACACGGTGGCGGCGCCATGACCTGTGGCTAAGCCGGTGTGGCTGGCAGCTGGCATGTTTGCACTAAGCTCCCTCCGCCCGAGGCCAGGCCGGTGCAAGGGGATCGCTTGCCAGCCACGGCTGCTGCAGTCTGCAAGAGGAGTCGGCTGATTGCAGGACCGACCGATCGCTGTTGGTACCCTTTTGATGTGCCCACCTCCTGCCTCTCACCCAGGAGCATGCATTATTGGCTTTGGTCTGATGGCCCCCAGCCCAGTCGGCCAGTCGGCAAACAGATGCCGAGCCAGATAGGCTGAGATCCAAACCTCTGTGGACTGCTGCAGGGTAGGCCGGCTGCTGCCTGCAGCCAAGATCAAAGATGGAAGACAATCCTGCAACCGGAGCGGTAATTCGAGGCTCAGCTGCCTCAGGATCGGCCCGAGTGCATGCACTGTGGAAACTAGGTTGAAACAATGCAGCGGTCAAGAAGCAGTAGATCGAAGCATTGACTGCAGCTACACGAGCATGCATCCCGTCATGCACTAACCATCATGCTTCCTTTGCAGCCAATGTAAAGTGCCAAGAGAGAGAGAGAGAGAGAGAGAGAGAGAGAGAGAGAGAGAGAGAGAGAGAGAGAGAGAGAGAGAGAGAGAGAGAGAGAGAGAGAGAGAGAGAGAGAGAGAGAGAGAGAGATTGAGTTATCTGAGGGCGCTACATAACATGTATTATTATTATCATTATGTGCACAGTTTGTAGTGCAGAGTGTGTAGTTTGTAGCTCAGATACAACTGTCAGTGCCTGGCTGAGGCAGGCCCTAGCAAAACCCTGCCACACACGAGTCTCACTAGTTGCCGGAATAGTTGATGTCTGATGTGGTTGGAGTAGACCTGTTGTGGTGTTTATAGTCGTGGCAAATTGTCAAACTCAAGAAATATGCGAGCCTCTTTTTCATTCATCTTATGTGAACTTTTGGCACAAGTTCCTAGCTCTGAGTGAGAACCACTGCATTTCAATAAAGTAAAGCTTCTACACGAATCTTGGCTCTTTTTAGCAAAAGGGATGAAATAAAATAAGCTTAATGGGCCCTTTGTAGAGATACACTTCTATCTGAAGCCGATATTGCTTTATGCCACGTTGGTTTAGCCCAGTGGTTAAAGTGCTCGCAAATACCAAGGTCAAGGTTAATGAATTTGATGACCAAGGTCGTGGGCTCTGGTTCCGAGGCATACGTGAGTGCCTGAATAAAGAATAAGTTCTGTCAGTAAGCTATAATAATGAATGTTATGTTTCTCAGTTTTCGTTCCTCTTATGCTGTTTTTAATACCCTATACAGGGCATATAAGTAATGCATGATTTGGTTTGTACACACACACACACACACACACACACACACACACACACACACACACACACACACACACACACACACACACACACACACACACACACACACACACACACACACACACACACACACACACACACACACATATATATAATGCATAAAATTCCAACTAGTGCATCGCACGATAAAAGCTAAAATAAACAGTTTCCGAAAAGCGGTTGATACTATGCATGTCCTGTTGGGGCAGTCGATCCGATAGCTAGGCTGGAGCCAGAGAATGAAGGGACCTGAGAGTGAGTGACAAAACCTAGAAGTCGATGCGTTGCTTGACTGGGAGCCAGTGCAGGTCGGCGAGAAGTGGTGTGATGTGGCTAGTGCGCGGCTCACTACAGACAAGCCTAGCTGCAGAGTTTTGGACCAGCTGCAGGCGCCTGAGTGCACAGGCCGGTAGACCAACAAAGCATTGAATTACATAACTCAAGACGGGATGTCACAAATGCAAGGACCAATTTAGATGTGGTACCCTGTCAAAACAAGCCCAAATTTTGGCAATGCTATGTAGCTGAAAGTAGGCAGACTTGACTGTGAAGCTGATGTGGTCATCTAATGAATGGTCACTTTGGAACAACACACCTAGATTTCGTGCCGATTCAACTGGAGATATGCTGGCAGAGCCGATTTTCAGCGCCAGTCTTTCCAATTTCTGAATCACACTTGGTTTACCCATAACTAGTAAGTTAGTTTTATCATCATTCAATTTAAGAAAATTGTTTGCCATCCGTGTGAAGATGTCATCAATACATGCAGCAAGAGAGTTGAGAGAATTGAACGTGCTCGAGGGCTAGGAGGATTCAAAGCAAAGGTACAACTGGTGTCATCTACATAGAAGTGAAAGCCCACATCGTGCTTGGCAAGCACATCGGCAAGAGGGAGAGCATGAATCGTGAAAGGAACCGGACCAAGCAGCACGGAGCCCTGAGGTACCCCATGTTTCAGAGGTTCATCGGAAGATCGTTGTCCATTCACATCAATACTCTGCAGTGTCCCACTGAGATGGGACTTGAACCATTGCAAAGCAGTGCCAGTGATTCCCTGACGAGATGAGAGGCGCTCAAGAAGGTCTTGGTGATCGATAGTATCAAAAGCTGCCGAAAGATCGAGCAAAACAAGTAGAGATACTCTACCAATGTCTGATTTACTAATTAGGTCGTTGTAAACCCGAGGCAATGCTGACTCTGCGGAGTGATTGGCTCGAAAACCAGATTGGAGCTTACTAGCAAGGTTTGAAGTTTCAATATGTGAGTTCAGCTATATGTAAAATATGCAGAGACAGCACGATGCTCATATCGCTATGCAAGGTACCCGCGAACTGGTTAAACTAGATGAACAAGCCAATATGAAGGCAACTTTTCGAGGAAAAGGCTGATTAATGAAGAATTAACAGGAGAAAGCAGTACCTACAGCAGCACAATCTACAAGATTCAAGAACGGTAGTCAGCTTAGAGAGAGAGAGAGAGAGAGAGAGAGAGAGAGAGAGAGAGAGAGAGAGAGAGAGAGAGAGAGAGAGAGAGAAAATAGAAAGAGTCTAAGTGGGTCGGCACTTATGACAGCAGAATACAAGGCTTTGATGTGGACTGGCTGGCAGATGTGAATTCAAAAGATGCCGGCCTCATGATTCCTGCAAACTGAACAATCAGTGCTACAGCCATTTATTGATATGTCACTTACTTTTAGGTTCCTTCATTCTCTGGGTCCTGCCTACCTATCGGAACTACCCCCCCACCGGGTGAAGAATCGTTCAACTCGCTGTTCTGACTCGAATCGTTTTGCCTTACCTCGAACGAACCTCAAAACAGTAGCCTTTAAAAAAATCCTTAAATTTAGTTCGCATACTTCCAAAGCCTCAAATTCACTACCGACGCACGACACACAGTCCTCTGAAATGACGGCGTTTAAAAGGAAGCTTTAAAAAGAAGTTTAAAAAGAAGCTTAAAACGCACATGTTTATTACAGCATTTGGTGGGCCTTTGTAATTCGTTCTTTGTGTGCATGTACCTGCTTACATCATGCCTGCTGCTTGCGGATGTTACCACCAATCGTTTGGGAATGCTTTCTATACAGCATTTGTAACGTAAAGTGCCTAGAAAGAGATACAGTTCTCTGAGGGCGCTATACAAGTATTCTTATTATTATTGTAGCCCTAGCCATTTTGCACTTACAAGGTCATTGACACAGAGAGAAACCATATTACTTTCCGTTGGAGAGAGTGGTGCCGCCTAGAGAGAGTTTGAGTTCTCTTAGGGCGCTATACAAATGAATTATATTTCAAATATATCTCAGATGAAAGCATCATGCTAAGTTAGCTGCAGCCGGAAGCAGTAACATTCTTTAGCAGAATAATTGCATAAGCTCATGGGTACGTGACTCTCTCTCTCTCTCTCTCTCTCTCTCTCTCTCTCTCTCTCTCTCTCTCTCTCAGTACTATTGATAATTCCAGTATTGCTCGAACAGCGTGAACGTAACTCAGTTGGAACGTGATGGCCGAGAGCTACGTAATGGCCGCCTCTGGCTGACTCAGAGTCGCCTTCGTGTCAAGTCTCGACCGTGTATAGCAATTTGGGTTGAGACACTGCCTTGCTCAGGTTTAGTGGAAAGGTCCGGTAAGCACCAATAGGAGTCAGCCCAACGTTGACTGAAGTCGTAGGTGCCACGATGTTGTCAGGTTTATGTCGAGAGGCGCTGGCGGCCGGCAAAAATCCGCGTTCGGCAGCTAACGCGATTGCAATGCACTAGGAAGGGCTTTAGAAGCGGGCAGACTTTGGGCGCGGCAGCTGGTGCGAATGAATGGCCTGTCTTTGGGGCAAGTGACTGCGGGGTTATATCCCGAGTGCCTCAGATTCAGCGCTGCCCATTTTACGAACCCAGCCGTCGCGATGTCGGCCAAGTCCACCAGAAATCATGTCGGCCGCTGCTCTATGACAGGTGACTTACGGGCCCCTCTGTGTGCTCGCAGCTGTGTGCCGCTGCTGAGGCGTTTCCGATAGCATGCCCGTACCGGTGGCTGCAGGCAGGCCTTCATCGGTGCGTTGCTGACGCGAGACCCTTTATCTCTCGCTTTTTTGCTTATTCATTCTCCCCATTTTTATTCGTTCTCTGTCGCTCTCACTCTACCCCTGGCCTCTTACTATTTCGCTCTCTCCCGAGCACCCACCTCGTCTGTTCCTCTCGCTCACGCTCAAGCAGACGTTCCGTCTCTCTCAAGCAGTCTCTACAATTGTCTCGATATCTCTCATACGCACCTCCATCTCGCGAGAACTCTTTCTCACTCACGCTCATCCCCCTCCTCTCTATCACGCCCTGTCTCGCACGCGCTCTCTCAAAATCTTTTTCTCGCCCATTATTTATAAAATTAGTCTCCTGCTCTGCTTATTCTTTCTCGCTCACTCTCCTTGCAGTTACTTTCTTAATCACTCTCTTCTCTCGCTCTCACATATTTCCTGTCAGTTTCTCTCACGCACTCGCTCTCTCTAACTCTTTCGCTAAATCTCTCTCACACTCTCGTTCACTTTCTCACTTCTAGTTTTTCGCCACGCGGATACAAGGTATGCCATTTTTGATTGTCGAGGCCCTCTCCTCCGGCGAGCCAATGCTCGACGTAAATCTTGAGGATCTTGATCGTACATGACCTCGTACTGCTTACTTCCCTAAATACCTGCTGAGGCACTCGACGGCTTGGCAGACACGGCTGCCGAAGTACATGCATGCATCTAAGAGAATTTAGGCGGAGTCAGGATTTACGAATGATGGGTGGGGGTAAGACTTGCAAACTTTGTATGCAGCGGAGGCAAGATCCGCAGGGGAGGCACCTCGTATAGTCTCTGTAGCACGAGCTCAGGCAAGGCCGCGTGCTCCGTGCAGGTCAAGGTCTCGCGAGGCTCGTGTGGTCCCTGCAGCGCTCAGACGCGGCTGGGATAACGGCCTTCCTCTTCGGAGATCCACAGATGACAGTCGCAGGTGACGGCGCCAAAGTGGCACAACAATATCATAGCTGCAGCAACAAAATTTGCGTAACGTAAAAACATAAAACCATTAAAAGGCCAAGCAATCTGCTTCACATTAATGTCGCGAAGTCTATTCCTTCTCGTCTCTTCAGCTCGTCATCGACGGCCTCTCGGCCAGCATATCGCGATAGAGAGGCTCCTAAGGAAGACCAGCGAGGAGTGGTGACAGGAAAACACCTGAATCGTCGCCAGACGAGAGTTGCGCCGCCCCTCCGAGGCTTTGAGCCGGGCAGGAGTTTCTCCTACCCTGGCGCATCGCTCTCTAAAGGCTAAAAGCACGCAGCGGCGACGACGGAGCAGCCGCGTGCAGCGACCATTATGCCGCATTATGACTGCAGAAATATTTCTCGCGGTACCCGAATTATGGTGGCTAGGAGCCGGTAATATCGTTATCTATGGTGAGCGCTAGATTTCGATACACTTATGACCGCTTGCGTGGTCAGCTGCTCGATCGAAAGTTGATGGTCATCTCTCAGCCAGGGATGTGGCGTACCCACGTTTGCCTCCCGAGCCGCGACTGTGGCGGGCTCTGAGCTAGCTTTTTGCCAAGGGTGATAACTAGGTTGAACAGTGATAATATCTCACATCAGCCATGTCGAGAATGCGATCAAGCCGCTCTACATTAGTCGTCAAAGTGACAGGAAGACAGACGTCGATAACTAAGCATTGAGTTACTCACCACAGCTGTCAAAATGCGACGGTTCCTGGTGTGAAATACGGATAAGAAGCAAAGTTCACATTCTGAACTGATGCAGCCCCAACGGCATCTCGTATCTCTGCGCACCGCCGGATCCCAGGTCAGTAATAGGCTGGGCGAGGCTGCCTTTCACCTAAGGACCACCGCATATAGGTAGGCGGATATTAATAGGTTGCAGTTATTCCTTAGTAGTTTTTCAGGAGAGGGAGTTCTGTTTTCAATAATTTTTCTCTCGAAGGCGCTTCGTCGATATGCAGGGCCAAGTTGTAGTTGGTGCCGAAATTTTGAACAGCCGGAGCAATTGCCGAAAGGTCAATGCTATGCTGTGCTAATAAACTGGATATCCAACATGAATGCTGTGTGAAAGAACCAACCGCAGCCAGAGTTAGTGAGGGTATGGCCCGGGATGATAGGTGGCAATGAGTCCACAGAACTCAAAAGTGCGATGCATGACTTAACACTGTTCGAACTTTTTCGCACAGAGGTAAGTCAAGGTATTTTTGAAAAGATCAAAAACCCTCATATCGCATCGTCAAGCTAAGCTGGTAAGTTTCATTCAGATTTAAGAGCTAATCACTCCTCAGAGTCGGGCTTCGGGAGTGTGTAACGACGATTTCAGCTCCTCTGAGTTATGTAGAGCTGTTCTGATGGATATTTCTGGTGGATTTTCGCTAGATCGCACGAACACGCACACGCACACACACACACACACACACACACACACACGCGCGCACACACACACACACACACACACACACACATTCTTATCTATTCCCCATTCAGGCTAGGTATCGTACCGCCAGCTTGCCGGACACAAGTCGCTTAGCTAGGATTCAAAACAACCGCGGCAGAGCGTCGAGCCCATTCACTCACATTCGTATTATTCCGGCCAGCGTAGGCCAGCATGGTCGCTCGATTCCGGGTGGCATCCTACCATTTGTAAAAAACAGCCATGTGCGGTAATCGGAAACCACAAAATGATGGCATTACTCATGGCCGGCAATCATTGCGCTTTTAACAAAGTGTCCCTGCTACCTTTGCCCTCGGTAGAGCTGGGACCATTACGCCCACTCATACTGGCAGAGCTTGCTTCGCTGAAGCAAGCTCTGCCTGTACGGGAAGCAAATATGAGAAGTGGGAGCCACAGTTGGACCCCAAAACGTGCTGATGCCACCACTGCTCACAAAATTGGGCTTCATATTTTTTATATGCAGCATATATATATATATATATATATATATATATATATATATATATATATATATATATATATATATAGCTTTAAGTAAGCAGCCAGAAGCCTTAACATTTTTTCGAAAAATGCTTCCCTGAGCTACCCTAGGCAAAGGTCAAAGCCGTTGCTTGGTGGGACCACACATAAAGAATACCATTAAATGTAATGAATTCACTAGGAAGGTCACTACAAGGAGAAGGTGGCTTGAAGCAGCTTCATCGCAGTAGCTCGGGACATTCTAGGCAATCGAAAGGTAGATAAAAACAATGCGTTGGTTGAGACCACGGTTGGATGAGCTTCGGGCAATGGGCTGATGCAAGACTTCCTCCAAAGCTCATGTCCGTCATATTCAAATTGATTCGCCGAGGACGAGCTGGTTGGTCCAGCAGTTAAGGTGTTCGCCTCGACCAAGATCTGGCTGAGGCTGTGGGCTCAAATCCGGAGGCATATGCGAAGCGCGTGAATAGAGATTAAGTTCTCTTGGGGCGCTATACAAATGAATTATAGAATTATAGAGGACAGCAAGGGTGGACCAAGGCGAATGCTTTCGCTAGGATTTGCTATACTTTGATCGTGGGTACCAAGGACACTATCACTAGCCGCGAACGACTGGATAGATTATATTTAGGAGCTAACTCATTACACAAATTTACTCCATAATCGTAATCCTGAAAAAATGCTCAATTCTGAGTATTTTGTGACACTTTTGTACAATTCAAACCTTGACAGTTGTTAATTTTTTGATTTATTTTCGATCTACTTCTGAATAAACGTGAACCCGAACGCATGAATTCGTTCACTTTCCTACATAGAATAGTTCATTTGTATAGTACCCTAACAAAACTTAATCTCTATCCGATAGCTTTACATATAAAACAGGGTCCTGGCCAGCGAACCAAATCTTTAAAGTCGAACACTTTACCACTGGGCCATAGCAAAGCGGCTAATTAAAATGAAGAAAGTTCAGATCAATTACTGTTCTGGTCACAAAAGTAAAGTTGTGTGGCGAGTAATTGGCTATTTCTATTCTTTTGAGGCATTATCAGTAAGGAAGTAACACTTGCTCTACCGGAATAAGAATTGAGTGTCTTATGCAATATTCCACATCATTCAAAACTAACTTTGCTATAGCCTCTTTAGTGTCGCTAAGGTACGTTTAAAAATGCGTGAAGCAACCCCGAAAAGAGATATGAACCATAAATGCGCATGGTGCTTAGCAAACAGACTATTTAGAACTGCTAATCCTGGAAGTTATAATCCAGGTCCGATAAATGGCGCATTTTACTCACCATAATCACTAGGACGATCCTAATCTCGCTGCTCCGCCGCCATGTTGAGATTTGTCGCCTTTTAGTTGATGATATCTTTCAAGCACCAGATGTGAGTGAAGCACGAATACGTTTGATAAAGCGCCCTCTGAGCTCAGTCTCTTTCGAGGCGCTTTACAATGGCTGCAAAAGAAGCACGATCGAATGATTAGTAGTTCTATGAGCAATAAACGATAAGAATAACAGCATGCCAGTATGATTAGTGGTAGCATGCACTGTGTCAGCACGCACAAGCACATAAACGACGAATCACAGGAACACACTAAAGGCTGCGATTAATAGGTGCGTTTTTAGTTTCTTTTTAGATGGAGTCAGGTCAGGGGATGTCGTGACACAAATCGGGTGTGAGTTCCAGGCTTTGGGAGCATACGAACTAAAGGCTCGGTATCCGAAGGATTTAAGGTTTGTACGAGGTATGGGTACACAGTTTGATTCTGAAAAGCGGTTGATACTATGCATGTCCTGTTGGGGCAGTCGATCTGATAGGTAGGCTGAAGCCAGAGAATGAAGGGACCTGAGAGTGAGTGACAAAACCTAGAAGTCAATGCGTTGCTTTACTGGGAGCCAGTGTAGGTCAGTGAGAAGTGGTGTGATGTGGCTAGTGCGCGGCTCACTACAGACAAGCCTAGCTGCAGAGTTTTGGACCAGCTGCAGGCGCCTGAGTGCACAGGCCGGTAGACCAACAAAGCATTGAATTACATAACTCAAGACGGGATGTCACAAATGCAAGGACCAATTTAGATGTGGTACCCTGTCAAAACAAGCCCAAATTTTGGCAATGCTATGTAGCTGAAAGTAGGCAGACTTGACTGTGAAGCTGATGTGGTCATCTAATGAATGGTCACTTTGGAACAACACACCTAGATTTCGTGCCGATTCAACTGGAGATATGCTGGCAGAGCCGATTTTCAGCGCCAGTCTTTCCAATTTCTGAATCACACTTGGTTTACCCATAACTAGTAAGTTAGTTTTATCATCATTCAATTTAAGAAAATTGTTTGCCATCCGTGTGAAGATGTCATCAATACATGCAGCAAGAGAGTTGAGAGAATTGAACGTGCTCGAGGGCTAGGAGGATTCAAAGCAAAGGTACAACTGGTGTCATCTACATAGAAGTGAAAGCCCACATCGTGCTTGGCAAGCACATCGGCAAGAGGGAGAGCATGAATCGTGAAAGGAACCGGACCAAGCAGCACGGAGCCCTGAGGTACCCCATGTTTCAGAGGTTCATCGGAAGATCGTTGTCCATTCACATCAATACTCTGCAGTGTCCCACTGAGATGGGACTTGAACCATTGCAAAGCAGTGCCAGTGATTCCCTGACGAGATGAGAGGCGCTCAAGAAGGTCTTGGTGATCGATAGTATCAAAAGCTGCCAAAAGATCGAGAAAAACAAACAGAGATACTCTACACATGTCTGCATTCCTAAGAGGTCGTTGTAAACCCGAAGCAATGCTGACTCCGTGGAGTATTTAGCTCTGAAGCCAGACTGGAACTTACTAGCAAGGTTTGAAGTTTCAACATATGAGTTCAGCTGGTCTGCCATGACTCGTTCCAGTGTCTTTGATAGAAATTGTAGAAGGTCTAAGGTTGAAGGAATGAGTATTTGAGATGCTGCATTTAACTCTCCCGAGTTCAGTGGTGGGCTTGATTCTGTTCGCATTCTGTAGATCTAATTTCATTTTTCAGGGTTTAGTGCATGCGTAAAGCTAGCTAAGAATGGCTTAAAAGTTCAAGACGGGCTAAAATTGAAACCACTGGGAATCAGGCGAACGATATTACCGAGGCAGCGAAGCATCTGGATTTCTGTTACGGGATGTAAGTTGAAAGTAAATTTGCCAATTCTGCAGCAGTCGAGTACATACGTATTTCAGTTTCAAGACTCCATATCACTGGTCTGCATGCTATCAGTTGTCTGGTATTCTTCATTATTTTCTAAATAGATCATCGCAAATGATCATTTATGGTGTATTTCGTTTGCCTCTCGTCCGTCAGATTGGGTAGACCTTGTTTATCAAAGATCGAGTACACGTGAACATTCCGCATTATGTTTCATAATATTGGCTTTTGTTAAGTTTACTTGCTACAATCACTTAATGAAATAAATGTTTTGTGTTATGTTTGTAAAAAATTAACCATTTTCTGCTGATTTAGTCGTTAAGTCAACGGATACTTGTGATTTACAATGCTAAAGGAGTGAAAGAGTTCACCACATATTGTCTGCTATACGAGCGGGAAACTATTTACTAAATAGTAGCAGCTAGCGATTACTACATTCATCAAACAGTGCTATCACGCCTACTTTGAATGCAAACTGGGAGATCAGGATAAGACATTTGCACCACCCAAGATGTGCAAGCCGTGTGTAGAAAATTTGAGACACAATGGTCTAAAGGTAAAAGAAAATATATGCCATTTGGAGTACCGATGATTTGGTGAGAACAAAATGACCACACTTCGGATTGTTATTTCTGCAGCACTACCGTTCAGGGCTTCAGCAAAAAGAATAAACATTAAATTGAACATTTAAATCAACCTTCAGCGATGCGACCTGTAACGCACAGTGAAGAGGTGGGCGTTCCTGTTCCCTGTTATACTTGACGATATATTGACTGACTGTGAGTCGAGCTCAATTGAAGGTGACGTTGATGGGTACTATGATGCTTTTGGTGTTCCAACACCTAAGCTGATGTCACAATCTTATCTTGATGACTTAGTGAGAGACCTTGACATGCTCGTAGAGTCGGTTGAACTTCTTGGTTCTAGATTAAAAGAAAGAAATTTTCTTGGGCCGGCTAATAATTGTCGTTGGATAGTCAACGTGAAAAAGAGTTTCTTCTGTTATTTTTGACGAAGTATTCACTAGTCTATTGCAGAAAGGTTGTAAGGCTAGTTAAGCAAATAGAAAATTGCTATGCTTCAACTGAGTGGAGACACTTTATTGATTAGTTGAACCGCAGTTTAAAAGGAGTTTTACTTCGCAATGGGTACGAACTCTGTCCTCTTTGGTGGTTGCTCATTCTGTACAGACGAAAGATGCTTACGGAAACATGAAGATGCTTCTCGATGAAATAAAATAGAATTAACACCAGTAGAAGACATGCGACGACTTTAGAGGCCATTTTTCTTCTGCTTCTGGGACCTCAAGGTGGCTGCACTAAATTTCTGTTCTTTTTTTGTCTGTGAGAAAATCGCAATGCTGCTGTTCATTATCGAAAAAAAGACTGGCCAGAGTAAACACGCCTAGTGCCTGGGAGTGACAACGTACGAGAGCCTCCTTTTGTCGATGGCAAGAAAGTGCTACTTCCTCCCTTTTACATAATTCTTTGCCTAATGAAAAACTATGCTAAGGCTCTGAACAAAGACAGTGATACTTTCAAGTACTTATAAGAAAGTTTCATTAAATTAGCGAGGCAAAGATAAAAGCTGGCATTTCTATTGGTCCATAGATCAAAGAATTGTTCAAAGACAAGCAGTTTACACAGACAATGGCTGAGTTGGATTATAAAGCACGGAATTGATTCAAGCCTGTGGTAGAGAAATTTCTTGGCAATCACAAGTCTGCTGACAAAGCGCAAATCGTTGAGAACATGCAGCTACGCAGCACTTGGCAGCAGAATGAGTTTTAAGAAAGCTCTCATTCACCCTAGCTATTTCCAATTCAATTTTGGAACATTCAGCGAGGAACAGGGTGAGAGGCTCCATCAGGACACGTGAAAAGGAGCGTAGATATCAAGGCCGCATGAATGCTAGCACGATGGCAGATTGCTGTCGGAGCCTGAAGTGCCACGATCTGCAGCTGCTGCTGAGCACAAAGCGGAAAGTCGAGGAAAAAAGGTTTAAAAGCATTTGACTAAATAAAGAATAAACAAGAAAATTGAGAAAAATCCTGACGTGCAGTGCTAAAGAGAGTTACATATTCTGTTAGAGCATCCCAAAATCTACTTGAATCGCATATTATATTGAAAACAAAGACAGCAAGTTTTCATTTGCAGGCCAGTGTAGTCAGTCTTAGCGATGATCTGCCGGTCGGTGAGTCGTTGCGACTGAGCCTTTGCACAGCTATGCACTTACATGCACGGCATTCAATTTACAAAAAAAAATAATAAATTCACCAAGATATTTCGTGGGTAGACGCTTTTCTCGAAACTTTTCTTTTGGGTATACTGTGCCTCCTACATAAAAGTGATCCCGTAAAGGAATGGCTGCACGAGGGTGAACTCACAGCGAGGCTCCTTTTCTCTCTAAGCTCCGCATACGAGCATGTCGGAGCAAGTAGTACCACAACATGTGAATATTGAAGTGTTAGGGTCAGGAAAAGAGATCGAGGATAATTTTTTGAGATACTTAAAACTTATGGCTCACCTCAGTTTTACGCCCATAGCAAAATCCTTCGTGTCTAGGTCCGACATTGGGGCACGTGACAAAACCGGGCCACTATATTCTTGGCACTCACCAGCCTGCTGTGCCACGAGGGCCCAATTATACTAAGCAGATATTGTGTTAAATTGCGTTGCTATACCCACAAAGCGAAATAAGAACACTCTTTGTCACCAAGGACTCATTTGAGCCACTTCCATGCATGAAGGGTTTTTGAGATTTTCGATGATGATTGTGGCTTTGAGGTTTACCATGATGAAGAAGATTAAGCCTTTGGGTTTGCATGATGATGATGAGGATGAGGATGATAATGATGAGGATGATGAGGATGAAGCCTGGAGGTTTGCCACGATGATTATAATGATTTTGATGACCCCGACGACGATGATGATGACAATGAAGCCTTGATGTTTGCCATGATGACGATAGCTTGGATTTGATGTTTTCCATGATAATGATGGCTTTGAGGTTTTCCATTACGATGATGAAGCCTTGCGGTGGGCCACGATGATGGCAATGATGATGATGATAGAACCTTAAGGTTTTGCAGTAAGTCTCGCTTGGAGCACTAGTTACTCTGTAGAATCCTCTTATCTCAATACTCAGCAGCACCAGAGTATCAAACTCTGTAACTGTTATTCTAGCTCAGGTTTGACGTAGATTCCTAGCACTTTTAAACGCACATTTCAGTTGGTCATGGACCTGTATATGGCGTGCAATTTTTAAGCTATGAATTAGCAGTAAATCTTTTTAAGGAATATTATTTCAGTGCAAGTAGATACATGCATATTACAGCTATCATGATTCTAAATAGCACTCCTGAGAGAGTCCAAGAGGCATGATCGCGCACTGTGCACTCGACTGGACCGAATGTCAATCAAATGTGAAAGATGTGAAAGAGATGAAAAGTGGCTCCATTTTCACAAAGAAACGGCTGATAAATGCGCTGTTTTCTTCGAATTTTATTGCTATAATTTGCCGATAAGCTGGTAGCCTATAGGTGCCTTTCTTTATGGAGGCCTTACAAATAATGCGGTGCCACTAGGAGACAGCTTTTAAGGGTTGAAATATGTTACGGAATTGCTGGAGGTTCTTCAACGACTCTTTGTCGATTGATAGATTCAGTCAAAGAAATATCGTGCTGTCTACAAAAGTCAAGTTTCTCAAATGCTGCCTTGGTCTAAACTCGTTGTCTAGGCTAGAGCCGCTACAGGCACCTGATCCTTAAGGCCTAAACGTCTTCATATTTCGGTAAGCAGCCTAAAGACGTAACAGATTCTCGCTGTCAAGGTCATCAAAGGTCAAGAACTACACGGAACATCTGGAAATATACGGAAATACCTCGTACAAACCTCAAATCCTTTGGAGACCGTGCATTTAGTTCGTATGCTCCCAAAGCCTGGAACTCCCTCCCGACCTGCGTCAGAACATCCCCTGACCTGACCACATTTAAAAGGAACTTAAAAACACACCTATTTAGGACAGCATTTAGTGGGTCCCCGTGATTCGTCCTTCACGTGCTTATGCGTGCTGACACTGTGCATGGTGTCACTAACCACATTTGCATGCTGATCCTGTGCATGTCACCCCTAACCATGTTATTTATTTCGTCCTACGTATGCTTATGCGTGCTGACACCGTGCATGCTGCCACTAACCACATTTGCATGCTGACCCTGTGCATGTCACCCATAACCATGTTATTCATTTTGTTTGTTTTTCAAGCATGATTTTACTTACCATTTAATTGCATTTCCCTTTGCAGCAAATGTAAGGCGCCTAGAAAGAGATTGAGTTCTCTGAGGGCGCCTTATCAAGTACATTATTATTATTATTATTATTATTATTATTAACATCGGATGCAGTTATAAGTCCACAATGGCACCAGCTACAATACACCTTGCATCGCCAATGTTGTTATTACATCGTGTTACCTTCAGCAAGTAAGAGTAAAGCAAGCAAGTAAGAGAAATGAGTAATGAATTTATGAAACTACTTGGTAGGCTTCTAAGAACTCCAGCACTAAAAATACTAAAAATCCCGCGGAAAGAAAAAGGACGAGGCCGGCACTTGAAACTTTGTCTTAACAGTTTTGCTGCTGCATATTCATATTTTTTTGGTACAAAGGTTATTTTATTTTGTTATAAAATAAATTCAGAGCGCGGTATTTCTTCTAGATAAAATGGAAAGCTAATCCTGTTAGATTTTTAATTTTCCTACCATGTTTCAAGTCGGCGAGAGATGTTACAACAGCAGCGATGGGGCTTTTAACATCCACACAAAGCCGGCTCCAAGTTCCATTCTCATTCGAGACGATCTGTAAAAAAAACTCAAATCGTGCATGCAACAGATCTCCGAAAGCTGTAACGAGAGGATAAAAGCAAAGAGGATTTTACTATTTCTAACCAAGAAAATAAAGCGCTTCTCTCGATTGTTTGTCCAGAAGATGGACAGGATCAGGGAGTCCATCCCTACGATGGCAGCATCCCCCCTAGAATGTTATCCCTCAATTAATGGCAGCACCTCAATGTCTACATTAGAGGAGGTCACTAGTGACCTCGTCCTGAAGTTCATATCCCAATCAAAGAAGACAACTAGTCCTTTGGACCCTATTCCCACTGTCCTGCTTTTACGATGCCTTGATCTACTGCTGCCATGCATAACTAACATAATTAATATGTCATTAGCCTCATGTCATATCCTAGCACCTCTCAAAAAAAGCTGTAGTCGGGCCACTACTCAAGAAACCAACCCTAGGCTGAGAGAACTTGAGAAACTACCGCCCAGTCTCCCTTCTATCATTCCTATCAAAGACACTGGAACGGGTCGTGGCAGACCAGCTGAACTCATATGTTGAAACTTCAAACCTTGGTAGGAAGTTCCAGTCTGGTTTTAGAGCTAACCACTCCACAGAGTTAGCATTGCTTCGGGTGTAAAACTACTTACTTAGGAATGCAGACCTGGGTAGAGTATCTTCTGCTTGTTTTGCTCGATCTTTCGGCAGCTTTCGATACCATCGATCACTACCTTTTTCTAAAGCGCCTCTCATCTCACCTGGGCATCACTGGCACTGCTCTGCAGTGGTTCTGGTCCTATTTCAGTGGGAAACTCCAGAGTATTGACGTGAATGGACAAAGATCATCTGAAGTACATCTGAAATATGGGGTTCCTCAGGGCTCCGTGCTAGGTCCAGTTCTTTTCACGGTTTATACTCTCCCTCTTGCTGATGTGATTGCCAAGCACAATCTAGGCTTTCACTTCTATGCGGATGACACTCAGATGTACCTTTGCTTTAATCCCTCCCAGCCTTTGAGCACCTCAAATTCTCTCAACTCACTTGCTGCATGCATTTATGACATCCACACACGGATGGCAACAAATCTTCTAAAACTAAACGATGATTGAACAAACTTACTAGTTATGGGCAAACCCAGTGTGATTCAGAAATTGGAAAGACTAACGCTCAAAATTGGCTCTGCCAGCATATCTCCTGTTAAATCGGCACGAAATCTAGGTGTGTTGTTCCAAAGTGACCATTCATTAGATGACCACATCAACTTCACAGTCAAGTCTGCCTACTTTCAGCTACATAACATTGCTAAAATTCGGGCTTGTTTTGACAGGGATACCATATCTAAATTGGTCCTTGCATTTGTGACATACCGTATTGAGCTCTGTAACTCAATGCTTGTTGGTCTACCGGCCTGTACACTCAGGCGCTTGCAGCTGGTCCAAACCTCTGCAGCTTGGCTTGTCTGTCGCGAGCTTCATACTTGTCACATCACACCACTTCTCGCCGACCTGCACTGGCTCCCAGTCAAGCAACGCATTGAGTTCAAGGTTTTGTCACTCGCTTTATGGTCCCTTTATTCTTTGGCTCCAGCCTACCTATCAGTTCTACTGCCCCACCAGGCTGAGCATCGTACCACCCACTTTTTGGAATCTAACTGTTTACCTATACCTCATACAAACCTTAAAAATAGTTTGGAGACCGTACATTTAGTTCGTATGAGTCCCAGTAATTCGTCCTTTATGTGCTCATGCATGCTGACACTGCGCATGCTGCCACTAACCAAACGTGCATGCTTACCCTGTGCATGTCATCCCTAACCATGTTATTCTTTTTGTTTATTGAGCATGCTGCTACTAACCATTTAATGATGCTTCCTTTGCAGCAAATATAAAGCGCCTAGAAAGAGATTGAGTTCTCGGAGGGTGCTTTGTTACGTCTATTACTATTATTATTAAATCCTCTGAATGAAGGAAATGCGTGTCTGTCACAGTCACTGCGCCGGAACAGCGACATTTCCATGGGTAGACCCTATTAGATTGACTAGAGAATTCCAAAATTCCACACGCAAACATCAATTAGCTGAGTGACCGGTGTCCTTAGTCACAAGCATTAATCTGCACATCGGAATTCCATCGCTTGCGCTTCTGAGAATTGATGGTTTCTAAGAAATAGGGTCTTGAGCGACTGCCCATTCTTTTCGCCGAAACCGCATGTTTCTGCCATAATCCACCAATTAATAACATTTTGACTCAGGACGCTTATCCCTCTTGACGTTATTTAAATCGCGTATTAACATGACTCGCGAGATAATCTTGCTAACTCGTCTCTGTAAGGATGGATTGTGAAATAATCAAAAAAGCTGACACCTGAGCTGCACTTGGGTGATGTTATGTCTAGGGGGCTCGCTGCATTAAATGCTTCGATATGGCAGGGTCCGATGCTCCGGTGGGCGGACGTTGCGAACCCTAATTGGAAAAGCTGACTCAAGGAAAACCAGGTAGAGTTCGAAGGACATTTTTTGTCACCTATACGCCCCAACCAGGGTGGCGATATCTTCTATCTATCAAAAGCGCAAGGGGGTTTTATGAGTTCAAATGTGGCAGATAAATTTTCCAAATTTATAAGCATTAGCTGCTGTACGTAGACTTGTATCTTCGAGGAGTAATAATCCTGATCACATTTAAAATTTAGAAATATGACAAGTAGGAGAAATATATATATATATATATATATGTGGTGTTTGTACGTATCTATACATTTGCCGGCTTATATTTATGCATCTATTTTGCATGTCATATTTATAGATGATAAGTGAATTTCCACGAAGTAGAATTCTATTTATAAATCAATAATTTCGTAGTTGGAGCATTGAAAACCTGTTTACGACCATCTCAATACGGTTTTTTGCACTATTTGAACCCTCTGGACATGAAATAACACCATCATAGTCACCATTAAACTTGTATTTACCAATATATCAGTCAGAATAAGACAAAAAGGCATATTAGATGTTTAAAATACTGTATTATTATAATCGCACATTTAATTACACGCATACATAAAGGTCTTGCACTAGGACAGTACACGGTGAACAGCACGCTCAGATTGGCTTGCTTTCACCACACCATATTTTTTGGAAAAAAGTTCATGCCCACGCACAAGGAGTGGCCGAGCGGCCGCACATGGCGTTGGAGAGCATGCGGGTTGCTAGAATACGTAGACCTACACGCCATACTTATATTAGTTTTACTTTTTATTGGAATACGGGGGCGTATCATTGACTTAGACAACCAAGAGCGTGCTGTATCCTTTCACTATCTCGATCAAATCTTCAATGAATATGCGTGTACTGTATTTGAAAAACCGCGATAGAGTGAAGCCGCGAAAGTCGAAGCGCGAAGTGGCGAGGGATGACTGTTTATGCATGCATTAGTGTACAACCTGCATGTGTGCGTATATATGCTACCTATGTTAAGTAATGTATCGCCGTCAGTAACTCCACAAAGTCATAAAGACCATGTGGGTGTTACGCAGGAGAGTTTTGTATAGCGCACTCACAGCCTAAGCGGCTTTCGGTACGAATTCGGTAGCCAACAGACTTCGTCTCACGCAACAAAGAGAACGTGGGAAGCATAGCAGAGTCAGGAGAGCAGTTGAGGTAGTGAGTAGCATGGAAGTAGCAGTTCAGGACCGCTGAAAAAGGATGAGCCACAGTCGGCAGTTGGAGAGTAGATGTCGTTGCGTAAGAATTGTGGAAGCGAGTTCCACAGTGCAGGACCTGCAGAGCTAAAGCTTCTGTCGCCAACTGTCTTTAAGCGGAAGAATGGGACACCTATATAGCTGTGTAATAATATATCTCACTGAAGTATAAATGCACCAATACCTACGTATACTGCTCGAATAATTGATTCTTTGATTCTCTACTGAGTATCTGTGAATCGTCAACAATGATGTTAATGTCACTAACATGGTACTGCTCAATCTGTCAGAATCGTTTGATGACATTGATTGATGTATGTCCTACTTGAACGATGGAAAGCAAAAATCGGCCTGGCAGAGGAAGAATTGGCGTACTTTGAATCGCACTCGTCCGATCGTGTTCAATCTCTGTCGTGTGGGCTGTAGATCTCATCCGCAAGACCGGTGAACTCTTGTGAAGTCCCTCATGGTCAACTCCTCAGTCCTTTGCTGGTCTCCATGTTCGCTCAGCCTTACGGGAAAAGTAATTCAATTCCATCGAAAAGGCTACCACTTTATGCTGACGATAATTAGCTGTATTTGTCGTTTGAACCGCCGGGATCTGCTGCACTGACAGATTAACCGAATGCTTGCTTGCAGGCATTCGATCGTGGATGTCAGCCATTTTTTCTATATTCTGAATGATTATAAAACCCAACTCCCAGTTCGCCTCCCAGTTCGCCGCGGCCGAACGAGGATACGTTGCTCTTCTGTTTTCAGCGATACTGTAGTGCGAACCTTGTCCTGTGCTCGGAGTTTACGCGTTGTCTTCGATAAACACCTTGAATTTTATAGCTTCACTAATATGACGTTTTCCTCAGCTAAACTTCGCGTTTGAGCTCCGTCTACGATAAATTAACGAATAAACAAATATCTACCGCAGTGGCTGGCTACCAATCTGACTTTCTCAATTGTTATGGCTAGATTGGACAAATAATAATGATAATTATACATTTGTATGGCACCCTCAGAGAACGCAATCTGTTTCTAAGCACTTTAAATTTACTGCAAAGGAAGCACGATTGAATGGTTAGTGGTAGCATACTCAATGAAAATCTGCATAAAATAGTTAGAGTTGACATGCACAGGGTCAGCATGCAAATATGGTTAGTAGCAGCAAGCACAATTTCAGCATTCATAAGCACGCAAAGGAAAAATCGCGCGGACGCACTAAATGCTGTGATAAATAGATGCATTTTTAGTTTCTTTTTAAGTGAGGACAAGTCAGGGGATGTAAAGTCGAACATGAATTTCAGGCTTCGGGAGCATGTGAACTAAAGGCGCGGTCTCCAAAAGATTTGAGCTTCGTACGAGGTGTAGGTAAACGATTAGATTCCGAAATTTTGCTGTATTTATTTTAATTGCCGCTAGATCTCACAAGCACTTTGCTTTTAGGAATAATGATTCTCGCATTGGGAGCTTTTACTATTTAAATAGATGATTTGTCCTAAAGGATAGTAGACTTGTTGAGTGGTAGATGTTAAATATTAAATAGAACACGTTCACCACCAGTCATATAAGTTCAGCAAATAACTTTCACAACAAGATTTCTAGCAAAACCAACGAGATTGGTTTGACTCACTTCCGAAGAATCAGAATTGTGTCACAGATCCTGAGGGAGGGCATGGCCTTCGGATCTTCAAGTCCCAGCGGTTTGAGCACGCGTCTCCTTTGCTAAAAGAGCTAGGATGGATGCCGGTTGAGCAACGGATACAGAGCAAAGATCTTACGCTGACCCACAAGGCCCGCTATGGCTTGGCTCCTTCGTACCTCACTGAACTGCTACACCAGTTTCAGCCTGTTTGTGCCCTCAGGTGCTGAGTGGATGATAAATTAGCTGTTCCATTCCTCCGCTTAAAGATTGTTGGCGACAGAAGCTTTAGCTCTGCAGGTCCTAGACTGTTGAACTCGCTTCCATAATTCTTACGCAACGACAACTACTCTCCTACTGCCGACTATGGCTCATCCTTTTCAGCGGTTCTGAGATGCTAATTCCATGCTACTCACTACCTCAACTGCTCTCCTGACTCTGCTATGCTTCCCACTTTCTCTTTGTTGCGTGAGACGAAGTCTGTTGGCTACCGAAAGCGTACCGAAAGCCGCTTAGGCTGTGAGTGCGCTATACAAGACTCTCCTGCGTAACACCCACCTGGTCTTTATGACTTTGTGGAGTTACTGAAAGAGATACATTACATCACATATCTTAATAACTACGAGATATTTCGAAGTGACGAGTGACGAGTTTAACACCCCAATTGAAAGCTTGTGTACTGCCTTGGGTGCATTTCCCTTCTTAGTTTTGATGCCTACCGATCCAATAGTACTTTATACCTATACTTATTAAGCTACATATTATAGCGCTATCTGCATTCCTCCGTTTCAAAGTCGTCTCGATACTCTTATTTTTCTCAATATTCTGAAATACTTCTCCATTTTAAAAACTGAGGTCAATCGAATTTCTGCTTTGTAGATCTCTCGTTGTGAAACAATATGCGCACTAGAATTGACTGCCATCTTGACTGCCATCTTGTCTGGCATCTTTTGGAGATCAGCAATTTTCTGCAGCTCGTTTCCTCACCAGTTTAATCGCAAATCATTTCTCAAAATTGGATTTATTTCGCAGAGGTACGTGATCCAACTTCTCACGTGGGGATAGGGCGCCCAAAGATGCTCAGGCTTGAAGTGGCCCATAGAAGAGTTTGCTGTAAAACCAGCCTTTCAGGCTTCTGTTACTGATGCATGTATCGTCATGTCTTCGGGTCTTAGCCAAAGGGGTTCGGTGCTTGCACTTCCTTACCCAGGTCGTGGGTTCGAGTCCTTCTGCAAGCAATACTTTATTGACCACTGCGAGAGGGAGTGATAGCTGCTAAGGTTCTTCAAGCCCTGATGTAAAAAAAGCTGTTCAATCAGCCGACCTGTGTTTTACCTTTCTACTCCAGAATGAGAAGTGATAGAAGCCACCTTTGCAGTGCCTCGCTCACAGTGGGAAATTAGGTGCCTAAATTGAGCAATCGTTGATGGTTTCCTATAGAACCGACTGTAATGCTTGCTGAACGAACCGCCAGATTCATTAAGCTCTACACCAAAGCAAAAAGGTAAGGTAGAGCTAGAAAGGAGAATACGTAGATTGCCGATTCGTCCTTGGGAATGGAATCTCCTACATCCCGACCTCCGAACTAAGAAAAAGGAGATTGTTTAAAACTCACCAGTTTTGAAAAAAGATACCTCCAATACAGATTTGAATGAAAATAAAAATAAAATAAAAATAGCTCTGGCTTTCTTTTTCGGTAATTTACCTGAACAAAACTGATACGACTTGTGATGTCTGGAAATAGAAGTTAACAGGTATACACATATTTAAGCCTCAACCTTGCCATTTCCTCGGCCCCTTCGTTGGATGTAACGACACGTCTCTATTACTGAAGTTTTGTTATTGCCCATCCAGTAATTCTTTCTATGATATTATGATAAAAAAAATGATACAGTTGTATAGCACTCTCAGAGAACCTTAATCTCTTTCTCGACACTTTACAGATTCTTCTGACACATAAAGCACATTTATGGTTGGCATTAAACAGACAGAGGGAGTATTTAAAGTAGAGCCGCATTCCTGCTGCTCTTCTTCGCCTTTGATTTGCCTATATAGAAAACATCCCACCAGGAGCTCAGGAGTGCTGCCATTGATTTGCTGATTAGCCGATACGCTGATCGGCTGATACGCTGATTAGCTAATCAGCTGATCAGCTAATCAGCGTATCAGATAGGCTTTTTTCCAGCCTCGTGTGCAATATCTAGATAGAGATTTATTCCCTTTGGAAGCTGAAGCATGCATTACTACTGCTGTTATTATTATTATGGATACTGCAAAGCTACATACAAGGACGCGACGAGCCATCTTATCCTGAAATTCATCTCCCAATCTAACAAGACTACTAAACATAAATAGTATAATTAATTTGTATAGCGCCCCAAAATAACTTAATATCTCTGTTCAGGCGCTTCACATATGCCTCGGGGCTCGAGTCAAAGACCTCAGCCAGACCTTGGTCGGGGCGAGCACCTTAACCGGTGGGCCAAACCAGCTACTATACCTTTAAACCCTATTCACCCTGTCCTAGTTCTGCGATGCGTAAATCTGCTGCTGCTATGCATAAATAGCATTATAAATATGTCCTTAGTTTTAGGCCATATCTGTCTCTTCACCTTTTGAAAAGATTGTTAGTTAGGCCACTAATTAAGAAAACAACACTAAACAAGAAAACTTGAGCAGCTTCCGCCCAGCATCCCCTCTACCGCTCCTATCAAAGCAACTACAATGAGTTTCGGCAGATCAACTTAACTCTGACATTGCAAGCTCCAGTCTGGAGTTCTCTTCTGGATTTCAGATTTAGAGCTAATCACTCCATAGAGTCAGCATCTTAGAGAGTATAATGACCATCTCAGGAATGCCGACTTGGATAAAATCTCAATGCTTTTTGCTCGATCCTTCGGCAGCCTTTAATGCAATTGCTCAATAAGTCATTTTTGAGTGCCTATCTTCTCGCCTGGGTATCGCTGCCACTGCACTAAAATGGCATAAGTTCTATCTCAGTGGGAAACTCCAGAGTGTTGACGTGAATGACAGAAGATCATCAGAATATTCATTGAAGTATGAGGTTTTGTACTCAGGGCTTTGTACTTGGTCCGCCTCAATAGTGTAGAATCGCCAAGCGCAATGTTGACTTTCAGTTCTTTGCAGATGACACCCAGTTCTACTTTTGCTTTGATACCTCCCAGCTCTCCAGCACTTTGAACTCTCCTAACTTCCATGCTGCACGTATTCCTGACATTCGCACTTAAATGGCCGAAAGCATTTTGTATTGAACGACGGCACAGCCAACTTAATAGTTATATGAAAACAAAGTCTGAATAGTGAATCATAAATGAAAAAGCTTAGTGCTAAAAATATCAGCTTTACCAGCATATCCATTGTTGCGTCTGTGCGAAATATAGGTTTAATATTCCAAAATGACCTTTTTCTAGATGACTACAACAGCTCCACAGTCATGTCGGCCTACTTTCAACTACATTACATGACTACATAATCGGGCTTGCTTAGAAAGGGACGCTACATACAAAATGGTTCATGCATTTGCAACATCTTGTCTCGAATTCTTCAACTCACTGATGCTGGTCTAGCTGCGTGTGCTATCAGGCAAATACAGTAGGTGCTAATCTCGGCTGCTAGGCTTGTCTGTCGTGAGCGTCATAGTTGCCACGTCACACCGTTTCTAGCCGACTTGAACTGGCTCACAATCAAGCAGCGCATCAACTTTTCGTCACTCCCTGTTAGGTCCCTTCATTCTCTGGCTCCAGATTACCTATCAGAACAACTCTACCAGGCTACGCATCGTACCATCCGCTTTTCTGAATCAAAGAATCAAGAATCCGAATCAAGCTGTTAAGCTAAATCTCGTACGGACCTAATATTCTTGGGAGTCCGTACCTTTAGTTCGTATGCTCCCAGAGCCTAGAACTCCCTCCCGACTGAGGTCACGACATCCCTCGACTTGACAACATTTAAAAAGAAGCTAAAGGCAACTGTTTTTGGCAGCATTTGGTGGGTCCATGTGATTTGTACTTTGTTTGATTAGGCATACTGACGCAAGTGCCTGCTGATAATAACCGAATTTACGGGTCGATGGTTTGCATATCGCCCCGACCACGTTTTGCTTGTTGACATTGTGCATGTTACCACTAACCGTTTGGCCATGCTTCCTGTACAGCTCATTTAAAGTGCCTAGAATGAGAATAGGTTCTCTGCGGGCGCTCAACAAACTTATTATTTTTGTTATTATTAGGGCAGGGAGGGATCGAAGAACAGGTACAGCATCGCGTCCTCTGCATAGAAATGGAAGCCTAGATTATATTTGGTGATTACATCGGTGAGGCGAGAGAGAGAAAGAGAGAGAGAGAGACAGAGAGAGAGAGAGAGAGAGAGAGCAAGAGAGAGAGCGAGAGAGAGAGAGCGAGAGAGACAGAGAGAGAGAGAGAGAGAGAGAGAGAGAGAGAGAGAGAGAGAGAGAGAGAGAGAGAGAGAGAGAGAGAGAGAGAGAGAGAGAGAGAGAGAGAGAGGGCATAACTTGTGGAAAAACGCTTCGCTTGCCTGCTTACTTCGCGCCTGCCTATTTTTCAGCCTTACCGAACGAAGTGACTCGGCCGAATGGCTGCGGTCGAATGACACGCCCACACACACTAGATTGAGCAGACTGACGGTCGACTAAATAGTGGAGAGTTTTAGCGCTTCTAGCCTATTCTGACTACTGTCGCTGTGACCGGATTTGGCCACTTTTACCTGCAGCCACCGCTGGAGGTACGCTGTCTACATATCAGCTCTAGTTCGTATCGCATGGCATTCCAATCTTAGCCACCTGATGCACCAGATGCCATGAAAGTTTCGCAAGTGCCTCTTCTCGGCTTCTACAGTCCTCGTTTATACAGTGCCTCTCCTGAACGTATTTCAGGCACCCGAGACGGGCTGTCATACGATAAAAACTATAATAAATAGCAATCATGTTAGTGATAAGTTTGAATGGCGCCCTACGAGAGCCAAATATCCATCCACGAGCTTCACATTGAGCTCTGGAAGAGGATCAATTGCCAAGGTTAAATGAGGTTAAATGAGGTTAAATGAGGTTAAATAGCACGCATTGTACGGTGCTGGAAGCAGCACGCGAATGCTCAGACAGTATCACGCCTAAGGCCAAGGTTAAATAGCACGCATTGTACGGTGCTGGAAGCAGCACGCGAATGCTCAGAAAGTATCACGCCTAAGCCAGCATACTAAAGCTTACTTTATGACAAGCAGCCCATGGGTTTGCAGGACCCCTGGTCACTAGCTGACGCTCTGAGCCGTGACGACACGTTAGGTAGGGCGGCTGCTTTTCACGACCTTCGTCCCGAGGTCGCGGGTTCGAAACTGGCGGTGGGCGATCCTTCATTCTCGCCGCAAGCGGCGGTGATAGCCTTTAAAGCTCCTCTGCAGCTGTTGTTAACAAAATGTTGTTAAATCAGCTAGTATTTTCTTGAATGCCGAGCGGAAATACGTGCAAAGTAGGCAGGGTAAATGAAGAAGCGTTCAATGGGCTCAGGGCCAGCTGACCGAAACAGATACCTCTTTACTGAGGATCAAATGATACCAAGTATGGTTGCAGTTAATAACCGAAGCCATATGCGAGTTCCAGACTTTCGGCGCACACGAGCTGTAGGCCCGATCACCGAAAGAGTTGCATTCCGTTCGGGTGACAGTGAGACGACTGAAAGCCGAGGATTAGATAGCGCCAGAGCGTGCTGGCGGAGTCGGAGCAAGCCGGAGTCGGGTGTTGGGTTTAGGGTGGGGCAAGTGGGTGAAACGCCCTGCAAGTCAGACGGAGGATCTCGACAGGCCGACTTGATGCTTGGCATGGAGCCAGTGAAGCTCAGTCAGAAGTGGCGCGATGCACAGCTAAGCCGCTGACGGCTGATCGGATGAGCTGCCGAGGTCGGCGCCAGCTTCGCACAATTAATGGCGCCAGCCAGAGGTCCTGAATGAAGGGAGCTGCAGTAATCTCCAGACGCGACGTCGCCGACGAGTGAGTAGCAATGTGTGGCTGTTGATATTAGCAAACCGCAGGCAATTGTCATTCACGACCCCATCCAATCAGGCAGCGACGACGGTCAAACTAAATGATGCCTGCCTGACAATCGGTACCGGATGTGGACATATTTTTTAGAAGCTAAAGGACGATGGAACCGATCTTGTTCCATGGGACATCCTAAACGTATTTCTGAAAAAGAAGCGCAGCTTTTCAAATTTGGGCCAAGATGGCCGCAGGGCGACCATCGTCAAGTGCTCCCTATTTACGTGACCGATGCCGCTAATGCTTAATGTTTGAAAGTTCTTATCGTAGAGCTTCCGCAGCTAGTTATATTAATAACAATAATACACTTGATAAAGCGCCCTCAAATAGCTCAATCTCTTTCTAGGCACTTTAAATTTGCTGCAAAAAACACACGATTGAATGGTGAGTGGTATCATGCTTCATAAACAACATGAATAACACGGTTAGGGGTGACGTGCACAGGGTCAGCATGCGAGTGTGGTTAGTAGCAGCATGCAACAATGTCAGCATGCGTAAGCATGTAAAGGCCGAATCACAAGGAACCACTAAATGCTGTCAAAACTAGGTGTGATTTTAGTTTCTTTTTAAATATGGTCGTCAGGGGATGTCGTGACGCAAGTTGAGAGTGAGTATCAGGCTTTGGGAGCATACCAACTAAATGCACGGTCTCCAAAGGATTTAAGGTTTGTACGAGGTATAGGTAAACAGTTAGTTTCCGAAAAGCGGGTGGTACGATGCTTAGCCTGGTGGGGCAGTGGATCTTATAGGAAGCCTGGAGCTAAAGAATAAAGGGACCTAAAAGTGAGCGACAAACCCTTGAAGTCGATGCGTTGCTTGACTGGTAGGTAGCCAGTGCAGGTCTGCGAGAAGTGGTGGGATGTGGCAACAGCGACGCTCACGACAGGCAAGCCTAGCTCCAGTTTTACACCAGCTGTAAGCGCCTGATTGCACATGCTGGTAGGCCAGCAAGCAGTTGCCATGTTGGATTCCATATCTACGATTAGGCTGTTAGATTATTATTGTTATCAATATTATATATATTATTATTCTTACTCCTGTGGATGGCTAGAGATCTTACTTGCTCGCTAGCATTGTTTTGACTTGACTACTGCAATTCAGATAAGGTTACGGTGCCCAAAGAAAGCCATTAAACCTATATATTTGGTCACGAATATTGTAAAAAGTTTGCCTATTGTAGCCAAGAAGTTCAGTCACGTGTCTCCTTCGCTGAAGGAGCGACAATGGCTCCTGGTTGATCAAATCGTGCATAGCTACATTTTACTCTCGCTCACAATGCCCACACGAGTCAGGGTCCTCCATACTCAATTGAACTGGTTCGCAGATTTCAGTCTCATTGCTCCCTCAGGTTCTCTCAGCATTTCAAGCTAGCTGTTCCATTCACTGGACTCCTTACTTTTAGTGACAGTAGCTTTTGCTCTCGGGAGCCTAGACTGTAACTCACACTGCTCTTACGCAACGACATGATATCCCCTGATGTCGAATGTAGCGCATTATTCCCAGCCGTGATGCACTGCTACTGCTATGCTACTCACTTCCTCGATTGTCCTCCGGACTCGGCGCCTCTCACTTGCTTCTTAATGCACGAGATAGAGTCTGCTGGATGTACGGTCTGTGGGAGCTGCAAGATGCTTTATCCCTGACCGATTGCTGCAGTACAATTCTAAAAGCTGCTTTATCTCTGACCAATTGCTGCAGTACAATTCTAAAAGCTGCTTTATCTCTGACCGATTGCTGCAGTACAATTCTAAAAGCTGCTTTATCTCTGACCGATTGCTGCAGTACAATTCTAAAAGCTGCTTTATCTCTGACCAATTGCTGCAGTAAAATTCTAAAAGCTGCTTTATCTCTGACCAATTGCTGCAGTACATTTCTCCAGAATGACACCCACTTTGTCATTGTGGTTTTGCTGTACGACTGACGGAGGGGAATACATAAAACACATGCAAGCAAATCTTCAGCAATGGAGAGTTTTAGAGCTATGCATGCAGCTGAATGCAGCAGACGCTGTTATCCTGTTTTCCGGAGCCTGGCTAAGTCATGCAGTGGATGATAATTCTAGTTCTCGAAATTCGGGCATATGTAAGTCGTCCGATTTCTAGTCACCGACTTCGGCTACAGGAACTGCAACCGATGCAACTTAGCAACCAATTACCATTAAAACACAAAAAATGCATTCACGCCGTTGACGGGATTCAACTCGAGAGTGGATGTGGAAACTGCAAGATAACTTTTAAGATCTGTATTATTAATGATAATATTAATTCGTTGGCATGGCACCCTAGGAGAACCAAATCTCTATCGAGGTGCTCGCTGCTAGGACGCGAGGGTTAATGAAATTCAAAGTATCGTGCAAAGACATGCGCACGCAAAAGCTCACAAGAAGACGCTCGGTGACACTGGTGACTCGGGATTGGAGCTCTGCTTATTAATATATGCGATGAATTAAGCATTTAAAAAGTGCATGCAACCAAAGCACACGCAAACTGTAGACAAGTTCACTGGGGGTTGTGCACGGAAAGCTGAGCAGAGGATAGGCGTCTTTAGCTGAGACTTAAGGATGCACAGTCAATGCAGGTGGTGAAAGAAGCCAGTAGCGAGCTCGGCACATTCAAACTAAAGGCTCGGCCACCGAAAGATTCAGTTGCGTGCAGAGGAGTTACATGCTAATTAGAAGTGTCAAGATGGATGACCGGACGGATAGATATTGGGAAGACGTTAAGCATAGCAAGGCCAGACGAACTAATCTTAAGAGTGAGGTCTTCCAACTTTCGAATGACACTAGTTGGTCTAATCTTCCTTAAGCTTCAGTAAGTTAGTGGCCGTCCGAATGCTATGCATGCGTCTATGCCGGCAGCCGGAGAATTAAGTGAGTCGAATGCCGTGCAAGGATTAGAATCGTCTAGGGGGCAGTGCAGAGTGTCGGCGGCTAAGAAAGGAAATCCACGATCGCGCTAGGCCACGAAATCTGCCAATGTGAGAGAATCAATATTAAAAAGAAGAAACGAGCAGTAAAGCCGAAAACTGAGGCGCACCGCGTACCTTAAGGGCTCCCGGATTGCTGAAAGTCATTCACATCTACATGCGGACAGATCTGGCCAAGGTAGGATTTCCCATGGTAGCACTGTGGTGCTAGGGATAAATACCAACGGGGATGCTGTGCTAAACGGCAGTAGGATTCGACCCTGTCAAATTCTGCTGAGCGATCTCGGAGAACTGAGTGCTGACGGACAGTATTCGTCTCGGTAACTCAAGTGGTAGAGGCCTTGGCCTAGTAATCCAGAGTTTGCACGATCCTTCCTGGCTCGCAATTAGCAAGCTTGGTTCTGAAGAGACCCGAGGCAGATTGCATTAAATTATTCTAAATTTTAAAGCAGATATAAATCTTAGTAACTGACTTGGTGGGTTGCTAATGACACAAATAATAAGATAAGAAGTAGATGAACACAGCATGCCATCTAGAGAAAGGAGGCACCGAGGAGTGGATTCCGATGGACAATGGTTTACAGCAGTGCAAAAGTAATTAAAGTCGTCAGAGTAACTACACTTGTCCGACATTGCTCTCAATGTGATGTAACGTATCTCCGCCTGTAACTCCACAAAGCTACAAAGGCAATATGGGTGTCACGCAAGAGAATTTTATATAGGAAACTCAAAGCCTAAGGGGCTTTCGGCACGCATTCGGAAACCAACAGACTTGGTCGCACGCAACAAAGAGAAAGGGATAAGCATAGCAGAGTCAGGAGAGCAGTGGAGGTGAGTGGAGGTGAGTGGAGGTGAGTGGAGGTGAGTGGAGGTGAGTAGAGGTGAGTGGAGGTGAGTGGAGGTGAGTGGAGGTGAGTGGCATGGAAGCAGCAGCGCAGGACGGCTGGAAAGAATGTACCATGGCTGGCAGCAGAAGAGTAGATGTCGTTGAATGCCGCTCGACGCAAAGAGAATGCGGATGCAGATTTGGTCGACGAGCATGCATTCTACATATTCGCGCGAGGCTCGCTCGCGTCAAAACTCGCTGCAGTGACTTCTCACTGTAGTCACGAGGCGACAGACGCACGGCTCGTAGCCGGGCTGCTGCTAATCCTTGTCGATGGGCGACAAATACCACTGGACCTGCACCTTGTACCGTGGCTAGCGACTAGCGGGTGCTAGACCAATACACTCTGGTATTCCGACTGCAATTGTAACAGTAATAATAACAATAATAATAATAACGACACACTTGACAGAGCGCCCTCGGAGAGCTCAATCTCTTTCTAGGCGCTTGACATTTGCTGCAAAGGAAGCGCGATCGAGCGGCCAGCGGCCAGTGGAGGAGGAGGAGCAGCAGGGCTGCAGGGAAGAACACCGATACCTTTGTGCGCACGTAGCAAGTCCCCATCCGTAGCTGAGCGAAGACTCTTTGACAGCGGAGGAGGAAATCTGCCGCGCAGCACTGCCGTTCGAAAGGATCTCCGCAGCGTCTCCTCTGACAGCCCCAAAGTCCGAGTGGCTGCCCAGTGTCGCGTAGCCCAGAGCGCGGCGCGCGACTATTGTTGCATGACCTCGGCATTCTGGATATTGATAAAAAAAAAGCACGTCGTAGAGGCATCTGCACGCAAAGTCCAATGCAGCCGCATACTCTGTATACCAGTGTGCAGTATGCCAGTCCTTGCGAGACTAATACGGATTAAGCTGGCGCCTCCAAGCTAGCCTACCGCGTCGCAGATGCAAGGCCGATATAGAAAGGGAAAGATAAAGGTTGGGTAAAGGCTGAGCACCGCAGCAGCCAGGAGCGCACCAATCAATCACCAGAAGTTAACCGAAAGTCAAGGCTGTTGACGTGGAGCAACTCTCTATTGGACAGCAACAGAGAGCTCTGCACGCACGGCACCAGCCACAGTGTACAACTCCTCTATATCTGTGGCCTCGAAGTGCAAATGACTGACTATTGCAGGAGCCTGCCTGCTTATACCACGCACCGTAGATTGTGACATCATTGGTTTCCGATGAGAATGACTCAGGAACCGAGAATCATATCTAAGTAGTCACAATATGGTCGATGTAGCACGCGAATATCTCACTGCCCTCACCTAAAAAAAAGAAGCTTTTCTTTGAGGGGATAATAAAATAAACCTTTGGTAAGTAACAATTGTAGGTTTCAGTGCAAGGCTTCCCTACCTTGCTTGACTCTAAAATAAATTAATAAAACTACTATGGTGGCGTCATTGCGTCTTCAGAGCCCTCCTGGGCTTTTCAGATATCCAGGTCTTCCCGTGGCCTATTGACAGCTGCGATCATCTATCGCTTCACCCCTATCTGAATAGATTCACGAAACAATATAAAAACTAGAGCACGATTGCTGTACATAATACAAGAAGTTGTAGCAAATCCTCTTGCACCAGTGCTCAAGCTATTGCCACTGCAACCTATCACGTTCATTCCTGGCATAATCTTATTAATCCAGTCTTGTCCACTGTATATTCTTTTAGACTCCGTAGGGTATGATAAGAAACGTACAGAAGATCTCTTTGTTGAGCATCTACCACTCGAAGAATTTTAAAGCGCAGTGAACAATGAAGCTACGGCGAAGCGAAGAATGTCGTCACAAGTTCAGAGTTCACAAGTTCAGCACAAACATACTCCTCAATTACCTCAAGTTCGATTCTAGAGCAGCAGCACAATTTGTAGAAGTTCAGCAGGAATTTTCTGAATCTCAAAATTTGGCAGAGAAGGCAGCAAGTTAGCTTTCAGGCACTCAATTGCACAACCGGCTCAGGCCTTTATGCAGCCAAAAATGCAATTAATATTTCCGGTACAGCGCTCACACACGGTCGTCGAAAGCAAAGCTACTAGCATTAGGTAACTGCTAAGATTCCTCACTAAATTATTGAGCCCCGAGGCATATGTGAAGCGCCTGAATAGAGATTAAGTTCTCTTGGGGCGCTATATAAATGAATTATATAATTATCAGTCACTTTGACACCGTACAAAGTTGCAAACTCGCTGTAGCCACTTCAACACTCAAACCAGTAAGCCACAACAGCAGCGCTCCTTAAACGTTACAATCTTTTTTCAGCGTGTGGCAAATACCTGACTGCAATCCTGCTGGCTTCAAGCCACGTGGTTACCTGGTCGCAGATGAAACGACATTTGAAGGAATTCCAAGGGTATTGGAGCTCGGCAGCAATCACTTAATAAAAATCCATGGTCTTAGCGTCTATAAAAGTTTATTTACGAAGACTCCGAAGGTTATAATTGCGAGCATTCTTGTTCAGAATTACAGGACGGAGATGGACGGAAAGCCTAGATGCCTGAGAACTAGCTACTAGCTAGGTATTTAACGAAGATTTAATTGACCCACTCAATATGTATACGCGTACGTGCATACCTACAGGTACATACCTACACATGCATTCCTACAGCTGCACACAGGCACACACCTTTCAGGTATACACATACAGGTAGTTAGTTACCTGCAGATGTACACCCACAGGTGCATGCCTACAGGTGCATATATACTGCTGCATACATACAGGTGCATAACTAAAGGTAAATGCATAGAGGTGCATATCTACAGGTCTGTACTTTCATCGGCAAACACTTTTGAGCCAGCCGACTATCGTTGATTGGATAGCATTCGCGGCGCTGCGAAAAAGAGGGAGCTAGAGCCTCGACTTCGAAACCAACTCGTATTTAATGAGCTGACGAAGGAGGGTTCTTTCGCTTTGGCCAGGCAGCAGGGTAGAGGGAACCGGCTTGTGAAGCCAACCTCCGTGATCGTGGCGGACACGTATGGAGTAGCGTTGCTGGCCTTGCGCTGCCAGTGAAGAGTCTGTTGTATTAATCTTTTATGCCTAAAATAGAGAGATAGAGATAGAAATAGAGAGAGAGAGAGAGAGAGAGAGAGAGAGAGAGAGAGAGAGAGAGAGAGAGAGAGAGAGAGAGAGAGAGAGAGAGATAGATAGATAGAGAGAGAGAGAGAGAGAGAGAGAGAGAGAGAGAGAGAGAGAGAGAGAGAGAGAGATAGAGAGAGAGAGAGAGAGAGAGAGAGACAGAGACAGAGGGAGACAGAGAGAGAGAGAGAGAGAGAGAGAGAGAGAGAGAGAGAGAGAGAGAGAGAGAGAGAGAGAGAGAGAGAGAGAGAGAGAGACACACAGAGAGAGAGAGAGAGAGAGAGAGAGAGAGAGAGAGAGAGAGAGAGAGAGAGAGAGAGAGAGAGAGAGAGAGAGAGAGAGAGAGAGAGAGAGAGAGAGAGAGAGAGAGAGAGAGAGAGAGAGAGAGAGAGAGAGAGAGAGAGAGAGAGAGAGAGAGAGAGAGAGAGAGAGAGAGAGAGAGAGAGAGAGAGAGAGAGAGAGAGAGAGAGAGATAGAGATTGAGTAGTTTTTCTCTCCTAAATATTTTCTTTCGAGGTCTGCACCAGTCAATTCTGGAATCCTCCCGTTTTGCTGCAAGACGCGGTGTGAGAGTTAGGTGCACAAATTTAGCATACACTCTACCGCCATCAGAATTAGGATGGGTCAGAACGGGGCTTAAGAATGTAACCGGGTTCCAGGGGTCAAAGGCTATTTCCCGCCAAACCCCGTCATACTCCGGCCACGCTGCCGCTCGCCATGCTGCCGAGCTAGGGTAAGACAAGCGGCCGTCCGGTTAAACCTCTTTATATTAACGCATGCGCCAACAACAACAGAGCAACTAAACAAGTCTACAGGGAGGGTCCTATACACAGTACACTACGGGGGCGCAAGACGACGCAGCAAGCGCGAACAAACGTGTTAGTTGGGGTCAGTCGGCTTCTGCAGTCCTGTCGTTGTACCGACTCCGAATCCAACAGTACGAGCGTACGCCGTCCAAAACCCGACTGGCTGAGTAACTGCTGGCTAGTCCAAGTCGACAACTGCCACAGTCGTAAGCTTCCACCGAAAGACGCCAACACACGGGGGGGGGTCACGAACACACTACACGGGCGGAACGCGGTATAAACAAGTCAACAACGAGCGAGCTATCCAGCTCCGCTCGGGCCTTGGGTACTCGTTCCCTTGCGTGCGTGGCAGCATCGCCGGAGCACGCCTGCACGAATCCAGGTGCATCACTCGGCGAGACCGGGAGCCTCCAACACCACGACTTACTTGGCCAACTTTCCGTACCCAAGAGCCCCGGTGACCTCACGTCACTGCATACATCCGGCCATGCCGTAGGTCCGACCCCGGCCTAGCTGGTGACCCTAACCCTCACTAAAGCCGTCCGGTCCCAGCCAACCGAACCCAGCCTGGGTACAAGAAGGAGTCAGGGTCAGGGTCAGGAAGATAAATCGCGCTAGAATGGTGCTCATATAAGCACAACAATGCAGGAGTCTTAAACAAGAAATTTTAGTTTACATTATTGCCAAGTAAAAGACCACATTTCATTGACACGGAATCAACAGGTTTCTTGATTACAGTAGATGTACTTTGTCAGGTTGATGGACAATTTATCAAGACAAAGAAAAGTACGTCGTTAAAGCGTCCGTTAAGAGGCACAACAGCCACTTCGCGTCCTCTGCATGCATGTCTCGCTGCAATTCAAGCTCTGATCGCACCAATTCTCACGTGAATCCTGCAAGAAAGCTTATGAGCGTACGAAGAACGAATGCTGCTTTCTAGATAGAGTTTTATACACGATATTTGGCTGCTTTCGGAATATCGTTCTTTAATTTAGTTAATTCTGGAATTTCTAGATTCTTGCAGGGGGAAAAGAGAGCGAGTAATTTTTTCTATTCGAATAATTATGTGCCGAAACTGACTGACCACTCGAGCTACTGCGACTGATTAAATGGCGGACCCTTCGTTTCCAAACGAGTCGTGCCGGCAAGGGCGCGCCTGCCATCCTTCAATCCGCACACTCCTTCTACCATCGCCTCACCAAACGCAGCTCTCCGTTCGCGCCCCTCTGGAAAGGAATCAGCTATCTTCAGGAGCGACCAGTAAGTCAGACAGCGAGGAAGATATTGCAGATTCAAATTCAAATTTCACAGATAATAATAATAGTAATAATGCACTTGATAAAGCACCCTCAGAGAACTCAATCTCTCTCTAGGTGCTTTACATTTGCTCCAAAGGGAAAGGCCAAGGAGCGAAGGCCGCACTTCCTCAGCACGATTTAGCCCTCAATACGATCCTGTAGCCCTCAATACGATCTTGTAGCTCTCAATAAGATCTTATAGCCCTCAATACGATCTTGTAGCCCTCAATACGATCTTGTAGCCCTCAATACGATCTTGTAGCCCTCAATACGATCTTGTAGCCCTCAATACGATCTTGTAGCCCTCAATACGATCTTGTAGCCCTCAATACGATCTTGTAGCCCTCAATACGATCTTGTAGCACTCAATACGATCTTATAGCCCTCAATAAGATCTTGTAGCCCTCAATACGATCTTGTAGCCCTCAATACGATCTTGTAGCCCTCAATACGATCTTGTAGCCCTCAATACGATCTTATCAGAAACCCCGATTTTGGCATTAATAATAATAATAATGCACTTGATAAAGCGCCCTCAGAGAACTTAATCTCTCTCTCTCTAGGCGCTTTACATTTGATGGCAAGTGCGATGCTGAGCGGCGACATCTAAACTCACGAAGAGGAACTTTTCGGACTACAGTGTGAAATTAATGAATCAAAGTAGAGTTTCGTTAACTTTTTTCAAGTCATCTGATTCGGCGAGATTGGTTGTGCGTCTGCAAGGATGTGCGCTTGTGATCCATTTGAGGCCACAGGAATCACATGTAATCCGAATACATGGCACCCGTTTGGAGGCAGTTCATCCAGGATTCTCAAAGCCGTGCTTCTTCATCACTTGAACATTTCTCTCGCTTCTTAACAGGCAGACAGACAGACGGGATAAGAGAGTCCATCTTCAAGGCATCATCCTCGCCAGTTTATTCTATAATCGTTTGTCACTAAGCCTCAATATCCAATTTTAAGTCTGCCGCAGCTGACCTAAGCTCGAAGTTAGTCTCCAGTTGATCGAATAATTCGCGACATCCTGTCGCAACTTTTGTAACTCACAACTTGCTGGTCTTCCGGCTTGCGGAGTAAGATGCTTTAAGTTGGTGCAAGGAAATCAGCAGCTAGGCTTGTCTTCAACAGTCCACCACTTCTAACGGACCTGTCTGCCATAGCTCTCCGTCAAGCAGCATATCAAATTCAAGGTTTCGTCTGTCACTTCTGTTTCCTTCATTCTCTTTGCTCCAGCCTAGCGATTCAGAATGCTTCACAGTCAGGGTAGGTATGGCACCGCCCCCTCTTCTTACTCAAGTCTTTTAGCTGACATTCGAGCCAACCTCTAATGCTTTTGAGACCATGCCCTTAACTCGTATGATTCTCAAGTCTGAAAATTAATTCAGACTGAACATCGATTGACTTTTGGGCATTTCAAAAGAAGCCAAGACGCACTTTCGTCCTAAGTGTGCTGTTTCCTGCTGACGCGCTGCATCGTATTGCTAATAGTGTCAACAGGCTTCCTTGGCAGCATATTTAAAATGCCCAAACAGAGATTCAGATCTCTGAGAGATATACATTTACTTAAGAATATTAGTACTAATTATTATTCTTTTAGGTCTACTATTCATTTTGACCCACCATCTGCTGTTCTTCTTCTCAGATGACAAGATTCATAGCTAACCATGGTAACTAATAAAAGCAATACGTAAATTGTATTTACCCTCAGATTGTTTCCGTGCATACCTTAACAAGGCTTTTTCAGGCCAATTTTGAAGAGTCACTAATAGATCATACAAATTAAACAAATTGTTTGGTCAGATTATCTATTATTGATCCAACGAATTACACTGGAACGAGAGGTAAAAGACCAGCTAAACTCATGCATACAAAATAATTAAGCTCAGTAAGTAAGTTTCACTAAGGTTTTTAGTCGCGAAAATCCTTTGAGTCCCTTCTACCATTCCTATCAAAGACACTGGAACGAGTCGTGGCGGACCAGCTGAACTCATATATCAAAACCTCACACCTTGCTAGTAAGTTCCAGTCTGGCTTTAGAGCTAATCACTCCACAGAGTCAGCATTGCTTAGGGTATACAACGACCTACTTAGGAATGCAGACATGGGTAGAATGTCTCTGCTCGTTTTACTCGATCTTTCGGCAGCTTTTGATACCATCGATCACAAAGTTCTTCTAGAGCGCCTCTCATCTCGCCTGGGCATCACTGGCACTGCTCTGCATTGGTTCAGGTCCTATCTCAGTGGGAGACTCCAGAGTATTGACGTGAATGGACAAAGATCATCCGAAGTACCTCTGAAATATGGAGTACCTCAGGGCTCCGTGCTAGGTCTGGTTCTTTTCACGGTTTATACTCTCCCTCTTGCTGATGTGATTGCCAAGCACAATCTAGGCTTTCACTTCTATGCGGATGACACTCAGTTGTACCTTTGCTTTGATCCCTCCCAGCCTTCCAGCACTTCAAATTCTCTCAACTCACTTTCTGCATGTATTGATGACAATTGCACATGGATGGCAGCAAACTTTCTAAAACTAAACGATGATAAAACTAACTTACTAGTTATGGGCAAACCCAGTGTGATTCAGAAATTGGGAAGGCTAAAGCTCAAAATTGGCTCTGCCAGCATATCTGCTGCTGAATCAGCTCGAAATGTATGTGTCGTATTCCAAAGAGACCTCTCGTTAGACGACCATATCAGCTCCAGCCTCAAATCTGCCTATTTTCAGCTTCATAACATTGTTAAAATTCGGGCTTGTTTAGATAAGAATACCACGTCCAAGTTGGTCCATGCATTCGTGACATCTCGTCTCGACTTCTGCAACTCACTGCTTACTGGCCTACCGGCATGTGCGATCAGGCGATTGCAGCTGGTGCAAAACTCGGCAGCTAGGCTTGTCTGTTGTGAGCTTCGCAGTTACCACATTACACCACTTCTCGCCGGCCTGCAGTGGCTACCAGTCAAGCAACGGATTGACTTTAAGGTTTTGTCGCTCACTTTTAGGTCACTTCATTCTTTGGCGCCAGCCTATCTCTCCAAAATACTCTCCCACCAGGCCAAGCATCATACCACCCGCTTTTCGGAATCCAAAAGTCTACAAATACATCGTACAAACCTCAAATCCTTTGGAGACCGCGCATTTAGTTCGTATGCTCCCATTCCAAAGCCTGGAACTCCCTCCCGACCTGCGTCAGAACATCCCTGACCTGAGCACATTTAAAAAGAACTTAAAAACACACCTATTTAGGACAGCATTTAGTGGGTCCCAGTGATTCGTCTTTGATTCGTCATTTGACTTGTTGAACTCGCTCAGGTATGGATCTGATCAAACGCTCGAAAAAAACGGCCGTTATGCTGATTCAGGGTTGCTGCAAGGAAGCAAAAAGTGCACCAATAGTCGCGATACAGATGGCCAGCTGCTATAACCGTCGCTCGACATCATCTCACTAATGATAGATTGGGCTAAGGTCCGGAGACTGACGGGGCCAGTCCATAACCGTCGCAGAAGGGTAACAGAATTCTGACAAAAATTGTTAAAAATACTTAACTTTAGTGGTGGTGTGCTTAGGATCGTTGTCATGCTGGAAAATATAATCCGCAGGGAAGTTCCATCGCACTTGGGAGTCCTACGTTTTGGCCGAGCTGGTTGGTCCCACTGGTTAACGTGCTCACCAAAACCAAAGTCCGGCCGAAGTCGTTGGCTCGAGCCTCGATGCATATGCGAAGCTCCGGAATAGAGATTGAGTTCTCTTGTGGTGCTATACAAATGAATTATACTTATATCCATATTTTATTTGTAGTAGGTCTAAATAAAAGTCTTGGATCATGATACCTGGGAATGCGGTGCAGGGCTTCATTTCTGTCGAAGCGCCCCCATACTGTGCACCCGCAGGACGCCATTTCTGCTGAAGCACCACCTACCAGTACACCTTTTCCTCCGCATTTCACCGTCAGCTGCAGACAATTGGGTGAGTAGGCTTCATTGGGCGGCCGACGCACTCCGACGCCTTCGTCCGCAGTTCAAAAAGAGAGAGCGTGAATCTTTCGTCGCTCTATAAAACTTTACCGCAATCACGTCAGAAGTAAGTGGATTCCAGCCTTAGTCCAGTGCCAACGACTTAACAAAAACCTTTGCCGACAGATGAAGTTTCGTCTATGCAACTTGAGAATGCAGACCAGCATTATTTAATCGCATTCTGACAGTGTCACAACTAACTCGCCTCCCAGACGATGCATGCAGACTTTTAGAATGAGCTATCGCCGAACAAATATGGACCTTAAATGCATCCAACTTACATCCAACATCCAACTTGGTGTTTTCCCGCCTAGTGGTAGCACGGCTCCGGCCTACCGGCTTCCGGTCTTCCAGTCAGTTCCTTATTCTCTTCGCGTTGTACGAAAACGTACTCTTCGAAATCGATAAAGTAGCAGCAATTTGGCCGTACGAGTGTCAAGCCTCGAATAGTGCCACGATTGTAGCCTTCGCCTTCGGCACGAATGGTGGACTTTTCGCGGCGAAATAAGTAATCTCAACGGGTTTGATTCGCAGTTCCGGCACGTGCACTGAGCCTCGTCACCGTTTCAGCTAAAGCTGGTGTAGGGGTCATTTTTCGAGGCTCTATTCTGGGTAGAACAGCCATTTTTAAGGCTCTTAAAAGGTTTTTGGCTAATTTTGGGCACGTTGGCCGAAAGTTTGACAAACTGTCACGGCAGTTCGCACTTGGGCAGCAGACAGAACCAGCAACCACAGCTCCAGTCCAGTCGCGGGCTTGGGAAATATGATAATCGAGCGAATCTGCACCGTCCAAATACTTTTGCGTTTGATTATATATATATCAAGTAAGCATATACTGGATATATATATATATATATATACATATACATACATGTATTGCATTTGAGTATATATATATATATATATATACATATAAAGTAAGAATATGCTCTCTCTCTCTCTCTCTCTCTCTATATATATATATATATGGTAAATCAAAGATTTTGGCAATAAGGTGACTTCTTCGCAGAGTCTCTCTTCCCGTTATGCTGGGTTCTCAGACGTTTTGATTTGACCATTGGTTACCATTGGTTACCAAGTCCTTGTTGAGCACCTTTCACATCTCACTGGGCGATTTCAGATCGTAAAGATAAATGTCTACAATTATTCAGAGACCCTTTAAACTGTGGGCAATCAATCATTAGGATCCGTTTAAGGTCAACTTATTTTCAAAATGTTCCTTCCAATGTATCGCCGGTGGAATATCAACGCACACAGTGGCTTTCATTTTTGTGCACAAAGTACACTATCATACCTACCTGCTGGATCTCACTCAGCCTGTCAGCACGTTTAACTCTCTTAAGTCCATTTCACCTAAAGTTGGCTAATTTCTATCGCTGCTATCGTTGTAGCAGACAGCCGCAAATTGAACGACTGTACGACCGAAGTATAAGTTATAACAAACTCAAGAGTCACTAAGAAACAAGAGCGTTTAATAATAACGACAATAATAATAATAGTGCACTTGATAAAGCGCCCCGGAGAACTCAATCTCTTTCTAGGTGCTTTAAATTTGCTGCAAAGAGAAACGTGATTGAATGGTGAGTAATATCATGCTTGATAAACGACATAAATAACCTGGTTAGGGGTGACATGCGCAACGTCAGCATGCAAATGTGGTTAGTTGCAGCATGCACAGCACGCATAAGCACATGAAGTACGAATCACAGGGACCCACTACATTCTGTCCTATATAGGTGTGTTTTTAAGTTCTTTTTAAATGTGGTCCGGTCAGGGGATGTTCTGACGTAGGTAGGGAGGGAGTTCCAGGCTTTGGGAGCATACGAACTAAATGCACGGTCTCCAAAGGATTTTTAGATTTGTACGAGGTATTGGTAGACTGTTGGATTCCGAAATGCAGTTGGTACGATGCTTGGCCTGGTGGGGGAGTATATCGGACAGATAGGTTGGAGCCAAAGAAGAAAGTGACCTAAAGTGAGCGACAAAACCTTAAAGTCAATCCGTTGCTTGACTGGTAGCCAGTGCAGGACGGCGAGAAGCGGTGTGATGTGGCAACTGCGACGCTCACGAAAAAAAAGCCTAGCTGCAGATTTTCGCAGCAGCAGTAATCACCTGATTGCACATGCCGGTTGGCCGGCAAGCAGTGAGTTACAGAAGTCAAGACCAGATGTCACAAACGCATGGTCAAACTTAGACATGGTATCCTTATCTAAACAAGCCATAATTTTAGCAAGGTTATGTAGCTGAAAGTAGGCAGACGTGATTGTGGAGCTGATGTGGTCGTCTAACGAGAGGTCTCTTTGGAACATGACACCTAGATTACGAGCTGATTCAGCAGCAGATATGCTGGCAGAGCCAATTTGAGCGTCAGCCTTTCCAATTTCTGAATCACACTGGGTTTTCCCATAACTAGTAAGTTGATTTTATCATCGTTTAGTTTTAGAAAATTTGCTGCCATCCATGTGTGGATGTCTTCAATGCATGCAGCAAGTGAGTTGAGAGAAATCGAGGTGCTCGAAGGCTGGAAGGGATCAAAGCAAAGGTACAACTGAGTGTCATCCGCATAGAAGTGAAAGCCTAGATTGTGCTTGGCAATCACATCACCAAGAGGGAGAGTATAAACCATGAAAAGGACCGGACCTAGCACGGAGCCTAGAGGTACTCCATACTGCAGTGGTACTTCAGATGATCTTTATCCGTACACGTCAATACTCTGGAGTCTCCCACTGAGATAGGACCTGAACCACTGCAGAGGAGTGCCAGGGATGCCCAGTCGAGATGAGAGGCGCTCTAGAAGAACTTTGTGATCGATGGTATCAAAAGCTGCCGAAAGATCGAGTAAAACAAGCAGAGACACTCTACCCATGTCTGCATTCCTAAGTAGGTCGTTGTATACCCTAAGCAATGCTGACTCTGTGGAGTGATTAGCTCAGCTTAGCTCAAAGCCAGACTGGAACTTACTAGCATGGTGAGAGGTTTCGATATATGAGTTCAGCTGGTCCGCCATGACCCGTTCGAGTGTCTTTGATAGGAATGGTAGAAGGGAGACTGGGCGGTAGTTACTCAAGTTCTCTCTGCCTATTGGCGCTTTCTTGAGAAGTGACTTGACTAAAGCTTTATTGAAAGGTGCTAGGACATGACCTTTGGCTAATGACATATTAATGATGTTAGTTATGCATGGTATCAGCAGATCAATGCAACGTAACACCGGGTAGACAGTGGGAATAGGGTCCAGAGGACTTGTTGTCTTATTTGATTGGGATATGAACTTAAGGACGAGATCACTAGTGACCTGCTCAAATGTAGACATTGAGGAGCAGCCAGGAATCGCGGAACAACATTCTATGGGTGATGTTGTCATCGCAGGGATGGACTCCCTGATCTTGTCTATCTTCTGCACAAAGATTCGAGAGAAGCGATCGCTAGATCATCACAAGGATCATCAGGTAAGGAGCGAATCTGAGAGCAGTTGAGGAGACGGTTGATCGTCGACATCAGCATTTTTGGATTGTGCATCTGTGATTCAACAATGTTTTTATAGATTCAATGATACGCCTACGTGTCTGATGCAGCCTCTACGCTGAATATAAACGTCCAATTCCAAAAATAACTTAAACTAGGTGACTGTATCACCTACCCAGTCAAGTCTGTCGCATTACGTTACTCAAGTCAGCAAAAACTTAGGTATACTGAGAAGTGTCTAAGACTGGCTAAATGGTCTATCCATTTTTGATACTCCATCAAGACTTATGAAGATGATGAAAATGCCTTCCTAGGTGTGCAATATAACGCTTATCGTTGGGGAAAACCAGCGACAGCTATGCTTGTTTATCATAATAGTTGCAAATGATACAGTTCACTCTTCTCCACCGAACTGAAAATCAAGCAGCGTGTTGAATTCTAGTGTCTTTCACTCACTTCCAAGTTCCTTCATTCTATGGCTTTTGATCGCTTTTCTCAATTACTTCCTTATAATCAGGACTTTTCTCGTGAAAATCGCTCCTCTGTTAATTGGCAGCTGCACCTCTAAGCAATCGTCGGAGACCATGCCATCATTCCAAATTCTCCAAAAGTCTGAAAGTATAGTCGACTCAAGACGTTTCGCTCCTGATTTGACCATTAAAAAGAAACTAACACCTGTAGGTTTTAGTTTCTTTTTCATTATCAAATGCAGTTTCTCATAGCATATACTCTATTGGTGTGCATTGTAAGTTTCGGATTATGAATTTCGAAGATGTATGTAATCACTAATCAATTACAAATATTCTTTTACAACATATTTCAAGTACTTATAAATTAATTTCTCTGTCTTTGGGTTGCAAACTGTTTTCATTGTTCTTAAATTAAATAAAGAGAAAACATGTGCTAGAGTTCTTGCTGATTTTTGTCTTCGTCCCCATGCATTAAAGTAAGGTAAATGTTAGCTTATTTAAAGGCTCATTCTTATATCAGCCGGAGCTTCAAGGGCTATTACCAGTGCTTGACATGAACACTAAAGACCCGCCCGCAATAGCATTCAAACCGACGACCTAGGTCGTGGAGTGCGAGTGCCTTAATTCTAAGCTAAGACCCAGGGGGTAATAAACTGACCAATTTACAATGTACCAGCTTACAATCTTCGCAACAAAATTGTTTATGGTTTCCTGCAGATGAAGTGGGCACCATCATTGACCCCAGCATTAAGAGGTCGTCGCTAGCAGACTGTACATAGTAGCTTCTCTTTGATCGTCACTGACGGACTAACTTAGCCCAGCTGACTTTAAGACTTTCAGTGTTTCACTTGATCGAGTTCAAAGTTATTAAAATCGGCCGTTGTTTGTGGGATAATTAAAAAAGCCTCGATCGGATTCCGAGGTCATACAAAATTATCGCGCAGTCTTGTTCCATTCTAGATTTTTATAAAATATTTTTTCAAGAAGCTTGCGTAGGATGCTAACTAGAGGTACTTATTGAAAATCTTGTAGTTAGGACTCAAAAGACATATTTGATCTGACACCGCTATATTTCTCCATGACCAATCACATTCTAAGTGGCAGCAATGAATGGAAATGTCGCCACCATGGCCCTGCTCAATAAAGGTTAGCCGAACGGTTGATCCCAATACTTGTTATAGACTGTCAACCAAAGTGGCTTGCTACACATTCAACTAGTTCCCTAGTTCTATCTAGGCAGAAATACTGCAACTCTGTTTGGGCTGGGCTACCGGAAAAGACATTAGACATCTGAACTTTTGATTAATATAGCTGCGAAGCTAAGGAAAGAATCCAAAAGTTCAACGTTTCGTCCCTTTTCTGAAGGAGGTGCGATGGCTTCCGGTCGATCTAAATATACTGAGTACAAGCCTGACCCCAAGGCCCGCCATGGGTTGGCTTCTCCATACCTATCTGAACTGCTGCACCAGCTTCAGCCTCCTCGTGTCATCTGGTCCACGGTGAAAGATAAATCAGCTGCCCCATTCCGCTTAAATACCGTTGGCGATTGAAGCTTTTGCTCTCAGGTCATAGCAAAACTAGCTGATCCAGCACCCTCTTTTGTAAAGCGACAGAATAGCTTTTACGGTTATCACCACCGCTTGCAGCGGCAATAAAGGATTACCCACCGGAGAATTCGAACCTCGGTACTTGGGTCGTGAAAAGCAACCATCTTATCTAGTGGACTGTGGAACTTAGTTCCAAAATTCTTACGCAGCGACATCTACTTTCCGGCTGCCGACAACGGCACATCTTTTCCAGCCGTCCTCAGCTGCCACTTCCGCACTGCTCACTTTCTCGACTGCCTTTCTGACTCAGCTATCTATGCTTCTCTCGAATTGTCTTAGTGGCGTGAGCGGAAGTTTGTTCGCTGCCGAATGCTGCGAACCAAAAGCCACTTAAGCAATGAGTGTACTATTGGAGATTGTGGTGTGCAACACTTAGTCTTAGAGGCTTTGTGGAGCTACCGAGGCAGACGCATAACGTTGCATTTCATAGGTATAAGGCGTTTCCTCGTCCTCGAACTGAGTGCTTAAAGCTGAATCGATTGTTTGCTCTAACCGATTCAGGGGATTCTGCATAAACCATATTCCTGCTGAACTGCTGCTAACTAAAGAGCAGAGCGTAATTGAAATTTAGTGAATTTGCTCTGCCCTGAACTCGGGGCGAGCTGTGGAATCGGGCTTACTCTTCAGAGCTCCGGGTATTAAACTCAGGGCAAGTGCGCATATGGCTTAATTACGGCGTATCTTTTTATTGAGGATACTATTTCGAGAGTGGGATTGATAGACGATTATCTCAAGCGAAGGTTGTCAGTGAAAGGTTGTCAGTTAAAGATTAACAGCAGCGAAAGCAGAGATAATATCTACTGACGGGTAGAGTCTCCCAAGAGTAATGTTGGGATTACTAGGAAGCCGGTACTTATGTGTGGTATTGGTGGTATTATAAGTGAATCTTCTATAATTAATCTGGATTACGGTAAGAAGTAACTAATGCAGCAGCACAGGTGCAGAGGTCACGTCACGTGATTGAAGCTACTTGCGGTGAAGTAAGGAAAGCCCATATACTGCGTGGGTAGTTCAAGCTTATAATTTTTCACGAGAGGTTAGAATGGCTTCAGGTAAATGGCAGGAATCTGCCGCTGGCTCACGATAGGTTGAGCAAAGTCACCGCTCGTCGTCTGCCGATTATGGCTTCTGTGGATCCTATAACCGAGTAGCTTTTTCGAGACTGCCATGATAGCTATAACCGCTGTGATGAAAAAGTGCCGCTGCTGCTGGTCGAGCTGCTCTACCAGTAGGCAACCATACTTCTGATGTTGTCTGCCCTATAGTTTCCGTGACGGTAAGTGGAACAATAGTCTTTATTGACCAAAGAGGAATCGCTTTTTGGTAACATTCAGTGCAGCGATGACGATGCTTTACACCAGAAGCGATGGCATGATTATGATTTCAGAGAAAAGTGCTCGTCTATCTCACGATTTCTGCATTTCGAGGACGCCGATTGAGGCTGCCGACGAAGGGGAGGCTTCTTCTTTTTCGGGTCATTATGAATACCAATTGGCTCCTGGCAATATTGTGAAAAGGAAATTCGAACTTGAAGGAGACATTGTCTTTTTTCACGCCCCTCGTATAAATCGAATTTGTGTCGTTACAGCCAGCCTAAATTTCCCGGACTGGTGAGTCGTTATCCAAAGAAGGGTTCGACTTCCGATTCCGACTGGCCGTTACTTGATTGGCTCACAGCTTTTTGAAATATTTCGAATGGATGTATGCTTAGCCAAAGAAGAATTTTTAGGTCGCGATCGCCTGTGAAACAGTACAAAGAGGTTGCCGCCACCTTTCGTTTCGTGCAATAGTCACGCTCTATTTTTGCAGACTGGTTAAGGTAACTTCTCAGATATGGCTGAAGTTGAACGTGTCCGACTGTCTCCTGCAAATTAAAGTAAAGCTATTGAGCTGAAAATTTAAAAGCCACGAGTTAAAAAGACTCACTAAAGCCAAGCTGGATGCCGTGATGGTTGTCGATAATAAAGACATAGAAAGAACCACAGCTTCAGCTGCGAAAAATGGGTCTGAAGAAACCCGGTAGGAATTTAAGCTTTGGCGAAGTTGAAGGTAAAGACTTACAAAAAACGTTTTGTTTTAGGTTTCTCTTTGTAAGTAAGTAAGTACAAGCGAATTTAACAGCCCGTCTTGTTGAGAGACAGAAGAGCCTTTACGGCTACCACCACAGCTTGCGGCGACAATAAAGGATAACCCACCGCAGGGTTCGAACCCGCGACCTCGGACCGAGGATGTGAAAAGCAACCGCCTTATCTAGTGCGCCATCGCAGTATCCTGTCAGAGGGAGACCTTAATTTAAGGAGGGAACAGTAAAGCGTTTGAATGCAGTGCGTTTAAGATTATGATTACAATTGTGCTAGAGAAAATTTAAGGAGGGAACAGTAAAACGTTTGAATGCAGTGCGTTTAAGATTATGCAGCTAGGCTTGTCTGTCGTGAGCGTCGCAGTTGCCACATTACTCCACTTCTCGCCGACCTGCACTGGTTACCAGTCAAGCAACGGATTGACTTCAAGGTTTTGTCGCTCACTTTTAGGTCTCTTCATTCTATGGCTCCAGCCTATCTTTCAGAGATACTACCCCATCAGGCAAAGCATCGTACCACTCGCTTTTCGGAATCCAACAGTCTAGAAATACCTCGTACAAACCTTAAATCCTTTGGAGACCGTGCATTTAGCTCGTATGCTCCCACAGCCTGGAACTCCCTCCCGACCTGCATCAGAACATCCCCTGACCTGACCACATTTAAAAGAAACTTAAAAACATACCTATTTAGGACAGCATTTAGTGGGTCCCTGTGATTCGTCCTCGATGTGCTTATGCGTGCTGACACTGTTCATGCTGCCACTAACCACATTTGCATGCTGACCCAGTGCATGTAACCCCTAACCATGTTATTCATTTTGTTTGTTTTTCAAGCATGATTTTACTTACTATTCTGTTGCGTATCACTTTGCAGCAGATGTAAAGCGCCTAGAGAGAGATTGAGTTCTCTGAGGGCGCTTTATCAAGTGCAATATTATTATTATTATTATTATTATTATTATTATTATGATTACAATTGTGCTAGAAATGATTTGCGGTACCCAAACTGCGTTGATGAGGGAGCGAATAAGTCCTAGCCTATGGTTATGAATAAAAATTTGAAGTTATTGCTGATCGGAAGGACGCTACGGTGGATGATTTTCTGGATTCGAGATATACCGCTCCATGTGGAAGGCACAGTGTAGTTGTTAAGGTATCGGTTTTTTCTGTTGCTGCCATGCACTGCCAACGTTGCAATGCCTTTTTGCGTCCATGTGGTATTTCGTATCTGTTAGCTCTAGTCTGAGGTGTTAGCTCGCTACCATCGGTCACGTGTCAGAAAGGGCTAGAGGAAATCCTGCAAGCGGAGTTTTTCTCGAAGGAATTTACTCACAGCCTATCGGCAACACTTCGGAGTTCCACTTCCGGTCTCTACGCGACTCTAGTTCTCCATTCATTCATAGCCTCTCGGGTAAGTGAGTCGAGCCCATGGCATCCACTCTTTATTCTAAGCCATCTTAAATGTATCAACCAGGTGCACTTGTCAGTTCTAGGGTCTGAGTCAACCGCGGTGACTGGTAAACTACAAGTCTGCAATTTAAGGGTTTTTTAATTTGGATGTCGGCCGATTTCTTTCAGCTAGACGGCGACAAAAGCGATCTGTTTCTCCTAGGATACTCGCAAAAAGACTAGTAAAAAGAGGCTTTGCTGTTCTAATTGGTGCTACTTCGATTCAACCAGAGTCAAGTTCTCGATAAATTGGTACCACTTTGATAATAATAGAATAGCATATTTGCTTATTAGCCTATTGTTATTGGTTTTTATTGCTATTATTATACTGTTTATTAGTTACCGCTATGCTTAATAGTTTTGTGTTTATTTGTTTATTAGTGCCACCAGAGTACTCCATCTTTTTTTTAACGGCCCATAACAGTTGCTGCAAAGGAAGCACGATCGAATGATAACTGCTCAATGCTCGGGAGTTGATTAAGAAGACCTCTCTCACAGCTAGCCACCTCGCTCCATCCAAGTCTGAGATGAGAAGCAACGTCTAAAAGGGCGACTGGTGCCAAAGATCCTATCCTATTACCTTCCTGGCTTCGTCTCTAGACTTGACTACTGTAGTTCTATTTTGTCTGGTTCGCCGAAAGAGCTTTTAAGGCATGCTTGGTTTCCAGCAAATACAAATTGGTAGAATATGAATATAATTATCTCGCTTAAGGAGCGATAAGAATATTTTTTTCTAACTGTCATTACTAAGTTGCAATAACTTTCAATTAATGCAAACATGTTAAAAATCCAAGATTTGGTCATATGCCGCTTTTACTGAAGGAGCTGCGACGGCTCTGGATTGGTCATAGGATCACGAGAAAGAATTTCTTCTCAGATCCGCCATGGATCCGCCATAGTTACGCCATAGTTCCGCCAAAGCTCCGCCATGGACTGAATCCTTCACACGTTGCTGAAATGCTGAACATTTTTGATTTCAAAATGCCCCAAGGAACTCTCGGGACAAATACAATTAGCTGCTTTATTATTCTGGTTGAAACATTAGGCGAGGTAAGCGTTTGCTTTGCAGGTTCTACACTGTTAGGTGACAGTAAAGATAAGGCGATTGGTAGCCTAACTTATATAGTCGAAGAAAAGCTTCGGCGACATGCTGCAGGGCTTGCACGCGCGACTTGAACCGTGAAGTGCGAGAATCTTAGTCCAAGAGTAATGAAACTTCCGCGATTCCTACACAATTAAATCTCTCTTGCTGGAAATATGTAGCTTCCTCTTTTTCACAGTAATAACAGCGATTAGATGAGTCTTCCACTACGTTCATTCCAGTTTCAATCGTTGCATAGCAGCTGCCATCTTCTTGTGTTCTGGTATCTAGTCATGTCTTAAGGGTGTCTACGACTTTAATGCAGAGGGCAATTAAAGTGGGCCTACAGTTTAGGCTCACCTGGACTTGCTCGTACGCCCTGAGGGGGTTTCCTCAGATCGTCGAGTCGCAGTAAAGACAATCTTCAAATGAATCGGACTTGAATTGACAGCCATTTGCCATGAGCTGCAGATCTTCTAAGCAAAAGTCTATGTCGTGAGGTAATTAAAGACCGTGAAAGTTTGCTTAGACAGTGAAAGCCAGATATGCATGATCTCTCGGTAGAAGGAACTATCAGCTCTGCTGTCAAATTTAATTAATTTCATTAAGGTAAAATTCTAAAATCAGGCTTACTTAGAATCGGATACCGCGACTGTGCTGGTTCATGCATAGTATGTACAATTATTATAAAGTTATTGCAATAAGCAACTCACTTCTTGCCTGTCTAATCTCTGGTGCAATGAGAAGCTACCGTTTGCACAGAGCTCTGCAGTAGGTAATATCTGTCGTGAATGCCTTAACCGTCTAATCCTACCACTTTTTACCGACCTGCCATGTCTAGGCATCAAGCAGCGTATTCAATTCAAGGCTCTAGCAATCCGTTTTATATACCTTCCTGGTTTCGCTATGGCCTACTTAAAACATTTCATGCGTCAGGTTCCATGAGCATCGTACCATCTGCTCAACTGAGTTCAAGTTTCTAGTTCAGTCTCAGGCCAACATCTAGTTCTTTGGAACCATGACTTTACTTCGCTTACTCAAAAAGCCTAGAACTAACTACCGAAAGAAATCCCGCAAACCCGACTTGAAATTTGAAAAGAAAACACCAAGCCACCTGTTCGTCAAATAATTTTCTCCGTTCGCTTTGCCTGACGTTGGGTGACGAAATTGCCTATTTTGTAAGCAATTTCGGTATGCTTAATTTCAAGCGTATGCACCAGAAGTAGTAGAAATAATGTAATGTATCTCCGTCTGCAACACCACAAAGTCATAAAGACTATGTGGGTGTTACGCAGGAGAGTTTTGCGTAGCACACTCATAGCCTAAGCGGCATTCCGTACTCATTCGGTAGCCAACAGACTTCGTCTCACGCAACAACGAGAAAGTGAGAAGCACAACAGAGTCAGGAGAGCAGTTGAGGTAGCGAGTAGCATGAAAGTAGCAGCCCAGGACCGCTGAAAAGGATGAGCCATAGTCGGCCGCAGAAGAGTAGTTGTCCCACAAGGCCCGCCACGGCTTGGCTCCTTCGTACCTAGCTGAACTGCTACATCAGTTTCAGCCTGTTCGCGCCCTCGGTTTCTGTGTGGACAATAAATTAGCTGTCCCATTCCTCCGCTTAAAGACAGTTGGCGACAGAAGCTTTAGCTCTGCAGGTCCTAGACTGTGAAACTCGCTTCCACAATTCTTACGCAACGAAATCTACTCTCCAACTGCCGACTATGGCACATCTTTTTTAGCGGTCCTGAACTGCTACTTCTATGCTACTCACTACCTCAACTGCTCTCCTAACTCTGCTATGCTTCCCACTTTCTCTTTGTTGCGTGAGACGAAGTCTGTTGGGTACCGAATGCGTACCGAAAGCCGCTTAGGCTGTGAGTGCGCTACACAAAACTCTCCTGCGTAATACCCACATGGTCTTTATGACTTTGTGGAGTTACTGAAGGAGATACAACAAGGCTTTTCTCACTGTACAGTAAAAGCAAAGTAAAGGTTAGCTCATTTAGCCTTAACATTACGTGGCAAGAGTCAAAACAAATATCTCAACTACTCGCAGTTGGTAATACATGATTACCAATTGTAATACTAGAACCCACGACCTTGGGTTTTGTGAAGTGCGAGTACCTTACCCTTAGGCTTAGCATAAAGTGAAATCTGCTGTTTCATTTGCCAAAGTCAAACCCCTTTGGTGATGACTACACTTAGAATACTATGAGGATAGCCTAGAAAAACCGCTGCCTACACCTGCTGCTATCGAACTTCGCTCACAAAAGTTAAAATAATATGGAACTTCCCCGGTATACTTCGCAGATTTTTCAATCTGGCCAGTTGTTGAGCGGTAGTTAAACAGGAGATTTCTCTCATCAGGAGTCTTCACCAAATTATTGGAATTCGGCGCTTGAATTCACAGCAGGTTAATGCGGCAAGCTTGAAAAAGCATCGCCCTTCTGAGTTTACGGAAATTTCTGGCTAGTAAGCGACCTTTGGTATACCGTGCCTTTAGTTCACATGCTCCCAAAGCAAGCAACTCACCTCCGACAGGCGTTACAACATCCACTGATTGAAAGACGTTTAAAAGCTCCACAGTCAAGTCTGCCTACTTTCAGCTACATAACATTGCTAAAACTCAAGCTTGCTCAAATAATGATACCACGTCTACATTGGTCCATGAATTTGTGACATCCCGTCTTTACTTCTGTAACTCACTGGTTGCTGGTCTACCGGCATGTGCAGTCAGGCGATTACTGCTGGTGCAAAACTCCGCAGCTAGGCTTGTCTGTCATGAGCGTCGCAGTTGCCACACCACACCACTTCTTGCCGACCTGAACTGGCTACCAGTCAAGCAACGGATTGACTTCAAAGTTTTTTCGCTCGATTTTAGGTCACTTCATTCTTTCGCTCCAGCCTATCTCTCAAATCTACTCCCCCATCAGGCCAAGCGTCGTACCACCCACTTTTCAAAATCCAACTGTCTACCAATAACTCGTACAAACTGCAAATCCTTTGGAGACCGTGCATTTAACTCAGTTCGTATGCTTCCAAAGCCTGGAACTCACACCCGACTTGTGTCAGAACATCCCCTGACTTGACCACATTTAAAAGAACTTAAAAACATACCTATTTGGGACAGCATTTAGTGGGTCCCCGTGATTCGTCCTTCACGTGCTTATGCGTGCTGACACTGTGCATGCTGCCACTAACCACACTTGCATGCTGACCCTGTGTATATCACCCCTAACCGTGTTATTCATGTCGCTTATCAATAATGATATTAGTCATCATTCGATCGCGTTTTCCTGTGCAGAAAATGTAAAGCGCCTAGAAAGAGATTGAGTTCTCTGAGGGTGCTTTATCAAGTGCAAAAAAGACGCTAAAACACATCTTTATTCATAAAAGCGTTTAGTGGGTACACGTGATTCTTCTTTTGTATACTTATGCGTGCTGACACCGAGCATGCTGCCGCTAACCTTATTAGCATGTTGACACTGCAAAGGTAGCCTCTAACCATGTCATGCTTGTTGTCATTGAGCACGCTACCGGAAACCATTTGATCACGCTTCATTTGTGGCAATCATAGTAAGTTCCTAAAAATATATAAAATTTTCTGAGAGCACTACGAAAATGTATTATTAGTATTATTATTAATATTTTTATTCCGTGTCAATTTAGAAGCTGCGGAGGGTATCGGTCGGCAGAACTCATCGTCGGCAGCGACTTCCTCGGGGCGCCTCAGGAGTCCTACGAATCAATGCAGTCTTCTGATAAATGAGAAAGATGAGCTGACCTAAGCTGTAAATGTGTACCGGGCAAGCCTGAGTGGGAAACATGATTAAGTACTCTACTTTAAGTGCATCGTGTCAGGATTTGGCTCGATGAACGGGAAGCATCGGCAGTTGCTTAGCGAGAAGTGTGCACGCCTACCGAAGCCGATTATCAGCTGGGTTGTCGGGATACTCTGCATTGAAAAGATTAGCCCCGTTTCACCGTAAGAACAGAATTATTTTCTGGCGCCCGGTCATTCGTGTAAACGCCAAAGCCGCAGTCGTTCCGGCTGCCATTTGGATTTTCTCAAAGCTCAGGAAAACGGATGTAGCGCCAGCGACGGCTTTCTCATACAGTCGCCTCTGACTTGTTACAATAGCCATCTTGCTGCCACACACTTGCTACTTACTTTTTAGTTATTTAAATATCTTCTGTGCACTTATTATTCACTTTGTTAGTTGTTACTCGCTCTTTAATTTTTCAGCCTTTTTAAATATAAAAAAATATAATTCATTTATATAGCGCCCCAAGAGAACTTAATCTCTATTCAGGCGCTTCACATATGCCTCGGGGCTCGAGCCCACGACCTCAGTCTGACCTTGGTCGGGGTGAGCACCTTAACCGCTAGACCAAACCAGCTCGGCAATATTTTTAGTACTTCAGTAATACCTCTGGCTTCGCTGTTTGTGTTAGAAGCAATTTTTGGCTAAATATTGTTTGACAAAACATTTTTTGATTTCGCCAAAGAAGTATTCGAGACTAAAAAGTAACAATGGAACAAGAAAACTTAAGCAGCTTCCGCCCAGTCTTCCTCCTACATTTTCTATTACGACAAAGGAAAGAGTTGTGGTAGAGCAGCCAAACTCCAGCATTAAAAACTAAATCCTACCAAGTAAGTTCCATCCTGACTTTAGAAATAATCACTCCACAGAGTCAGCATTGCCTAGGGGGTTTACAACGACCTCTCCAGGAATGCAGACTTGGGTAAAGTCTCTCAGCTTGTTTTGCTTGAACTTTCTTCAGCTTTCGATACCATCGATCACCAAGTCACCATCTCGCGCACCTCTCATCTCGCCTGGGTATTACTGGCACTGCACGGCGGTGGTTAAGAGGGTATCTCAGTGGGAGATTCCAGAGCATTGATTTTAACTGACGAAGATCATCTAACGAATGACTGAAGTAAGAGGTAGCCCAGGGCTCTGTCCTTGGTCCGCGTCTCTTCGCAGTTAATACAATCCCTTCCGTCGATGCGATCGCCGAGCACAATGTTGGCTTTGACTTTTATGCAGATGCCACTCAGCTGCAAATTTGCTTTGACCTCTCTCCCAGTCCTCTAACACGCCGAATTCCCTAACAGAACTCTATATGCATGTATAGCTAAAATCTGCAATTCAATGACAGCAAACTTTTCTTAAATCGAATGACGATTCAACAAACGCACCACTGGACACGGAAAACCAAGTGTGAACCGGAAATTGGAAAGCCTAATGCTTAAAATCGGCTCAGAATCTATGTCTCCGCTGGAATTTGACCAAAATACAAGTTTAATATTCCAGAATGACCTTTCTCCGGCGGACTACGTCAGGCTCACTTTTAGGTATGCCTGCTTTTAATTACATAACATTGCTAAAATTCAAGCTTGCTTAGAAATCGATACTTCATACAAACTGGTCCATGCATTTGTAATATCTCTCTGCAACTTCTGTAATTAACCGCTTGTTGGTCTACTGGTCTGTGCAATCAGGCGCTTGCAGCCGGTGCAAAACTGTGCAACTAGGCTTTTCTGTTGTGAACGTAGATTCTGTAAAGTACCTCGAAAGAGATTCATTTCTCTGAGGCCGCCATACCATTTTATCATAATTATTTTGTTATAGAATTGCTGGTGCCGAATCAAAACACTTCTCGCCGACCTGCACTACGCCCCAATCAAGTAGCGAACCGAATTTAAAGTTTTGTCACTCACTTTCAGGTCCGATCATTATTTGGCTCCTTCCAACCTATCAGAAAAACCTTCCCAACAGACCATATAATAAAAAATAATAATAATAAGTCTGCATATTGCCATCAGAGAAGAAAAAAATTCTTTCCAGGCACTTGCAGATGCTGTATAGTAAGTATTAACAAATAATTGGTGGTAACACCCGAAAGGTACAAGCATAGTTGAATCAGGCATATGCACAAGGAGGACGAATAGAGAGATCGCTAGGCGCATTCAAGCATTAGCAATGTCATGACCACTGTTGACTGTTGACAGGGAGCCAGCCATGCAGATGGTATGCACCAACAAGCAAATCAGAAATCTAAAAGTGGAGCACAATGAATGCTGACGAATGGCTACTTGTTGCAATACTGCTGGTAATGCTCTAGCTCAGTGGCTCTCAAACTGTCGGTCGCGACTCTTTTGGGGCTCGAACGACCCTTTCGCATGGGTCGCCTAAGACCATCGGAAAACACGCATTTCCACATTTTCCACATGCTAATTTTATGGTTGTGGTCGCCACAACATGAGGAACTGTATTAAAGGGTCGCAGCATTAGGAAGGTTGAGAACCACTGCTCATACAGTATAAAGACATTTTATAAGTCGATTGGTAAAATTTAGGACACAAAATGACCAATCAAACATCGTATCAAACGACCATCCAAACATGGTTCCATCCGCTTTTCCGAATCAAAGCGTTTAGCTATACATCATAAAAACCTTAAAACCATCGGAGACTCTGTCTTTAGTTCACATGCTCCAAAACCCAGGGAATCAGTTTGGACTGACGTCAGGACGTCCCCTGACTCGGCGAAATTTCAAGTAAAGCTTAAAACACACCTGCTTATTACAGAATTTAGTGGGTGCTATCGATTCGTTTGTTACGTGTTTATACGTGCTGACACTGCCCTTGCTGCTACTGACCTTATCTACATGTTGAGCCTGTGCATGTCACATCTAACATGTTATACTTGATTTTATTGCGAATGTTACCATTAATCATTTGATCATGCTTCCTTGATAGCTTATGTAAAGTATCCAGACAGAGAAAAAGTTCTCAGAGGGTGCAATACAAATCTATTACTCTTATAATTACTATTACAAACATATCACAAATGACTCAATGTAAATACTAAGTCAAGGAATTAGGCGGAATTTTGAAATTACGGTGTAACCAATGAGAAAACTATGTCATTATCAGGGATAGATATTTTTTTGGAGTCCGATTGAGAAATCTTTCATCTTACTAGCATTGTCTTCAAAACCTAACTACGGCTGTGAGATCCTAAGATCCCAATACTAACTCGTTTTTGTCTGGGATTTTTTGTGCGTGTTAATGTAAGAGAATTCTAAGCACTTCTATCACTTTTCTAGCAAGGGATCCAGTGCAAACCACACTTTTTACCGATCATTTTATCCGAGCAGGTCCGTTTGGGGCTTCTCCCACCCATCTCTGTATATCTCTTCTCGAATTTATATGACCAAAACTGAAATTATCAGAAAAAAGCATTTAGGGAAGCTGTGTTTGACATATGATTCTTTGCGAATGCACGAATCATCATAAGCCATGTCATAATGTATATGCAAACTTTTCAGAACCTGAAAAAAGGTGCCGGCCAAACTGCCAATAAGGGGTTTCCCCTAGGGCGTCTGCTGTACCTCTTCGAAGCCCATACCTTCCATTTGCAATGCGCCAACTGCAAGAACCAAGAGCCACTGTGGAGTGCAGACAATGTGACCGCACACAACTGCATGCATTCAGGTGTTTTACATTGTTACTAGTCAACGGCTCGTGTCCCTCATTTTTGTATCATGCAAGGAGAGCTCTCATCTATATATGTAAATCGACAAAGACTAAGCGATCGTCACGTGGTAGAGTTTTCCTCAGCATGCTCACATGCCAAGCTGCTGTTAGTACACAGCACACTGTAGCCAGCAGACTTTGTCGAATTGCTTAGTCAGGACGACAGTTATGAAAGAAATGTAGTTATTTTCACGGCACCCGACGGCAGAAGTAGTATCCTAGGACTACTTGAAAGGAGCCGCCAGAGTCAGCCGCGAGAAAGATGTCGTTGTTTTGCGAGAGTCGTAGAGGTGACTTCTATGGACTAAGGCTGGCAGACAGCAATCTTGTATCTCGGTAGCCTTGTTGTGGAAGAAAGGGAGACTGCTGGTTCAAGCTGAATTACCGGTGCAGTAAGTAAGCGGCGTGCAAAAGCAGTCATAACAAAAAATACATTTGTATAGCGCCCGATGAGAACTTCATCCTTTCGTGGGCACTTTGTCTTTGGTGCACGAAGGAGGAAGTACCTAGGAAGGAGGAATTAGGAGATAGGAAGGACGTAAGTGCAGAGGAGTTGCAATGCTAAGCTTTGCTCAGCCCGCCTACTTCTTTTGGAAGACCAAAACTACGTGCCACATGCTATTCTTGGCTGCGCTTAGAAAATAAACTGAATGATTCAATTTAAGCCGGCCGTTGGGAGATGATATTAGCTACCGTGAGGGCTACAAATTTAAAGCTGGCGTGGTTTCCTAATGGGCTTCATAATGGAATACTTCGCAGGGGACAACTTAAGCAACTGAATGGCTATTGAGTAAAACTACTTGATTTTGCTGTTGATTCAGGCCTCACGTCTCAGTCCAGTAGAAACGCACACACTTATCCACCATTACAAGGATCGCTCAGTGGCGACTTTCCATAGCCAAAGCTTTTTCAATACAGAGGATGCTTGCATATAAAAGCCATGGCTACTTTTTACACTCAAAAAGTTAAGTCCTGCCAGTCTGACCCAAACCAGATTTATGAGATGGTGAACACCAGTTCTTGCCAATTGTGATAGGTCTCAGTTCCTATCTATCAACGGCTCGGGTGACAGGTTTTCAGCGTTCTAAACTAAAAAAATAATTAAAAACATTCGCGCCTCCATAAAGCGCCCCGACTAAGGCAGTAGTAGAGTTTTAATCTGTGAAGTTCCTTTAGAGACTTTCAGAAGTTTTTTAATGTGATGTGGCTACATTAATAAAGTCCGGTAAAAAAGGTGCATATCATTAAGATCCTATGCTATCACATCTGAGATCTTCAGTGGCAGAAAACTTAACCCAGCCATAACTGAGATTTTAAAGGCTTCTCTGACGAAGAGGTTGTACCGCAGCCCCTCTATTCGGTCATAGTTGGACCGATAATTAAAAGTCCTAGATTAGATGCAGAGGTTGTAGCACGGTTTTCTTTCTTCCATTTTTTGTCGAAAATCACTGAAAATATTTCAGCTCAGTAGCTAAGTAGCACACTTTCGAAAAACTAAGCTGTCAGATAGATTTCAGTAGGGATTCAAGCGTTACCACCAAGCAGAAACTGCTCTCGTTCGTGTAACCAATGCCCTATGCAGCAACGATGAGGAGAATGTCACTGCTCTGTCACACTGCCTGTCACGGTCACTGCTCTGTCACTGCCAGACCTGTCACCTGCCTTGGACAACAGTGATCATGGTATCATACTTGAACGATTGAGAAAAAAGATCGTTAGAGAAGAGAAAGCACTGTTGGAGTTCAAATCGTACTTGTTCAACCATCTTATTAATAGTAATTGTAATAATATATCTGTATCGTGCCCTCAGAAAACTTGCGATCGTTCTAGGAACTTTAAATACACTGTAAAAGAAGCACGATCGAATGGTAAGTGGTAGCATGCTCTTAGTCAACATGAAAAGCATGGTTAGTGATGACGTGCACAGGGTCAGCCATGCAAATATGGTCAGTGGCAGCATCCGCAGTGTCAGCATGGATAAGCAGACAACCGACAAATCACACGGACCCACTAAATGCCGTAGTGAATAGACATGCTATTAGCTTCTTTTTCAATGTCGTTCAGTCAGGGGTGTCGTGTCGCCAATCGGGAGAGAGTTTATAAGAGACGTAACTAAACGGGCCGATTCAGAATATCACGTGATACGATGCCTAACTTGGTAGGGTAATAGATCCGATTGGCAGGCTGGGACCAAATAATTAAGGGACCTAAAATAGAGCGTCAGAACCTTTAATTCGATGTGCTGCTTGACCGGGAGTCAGTGCAGGTCGGCGAGAAGTGATTTGATGTGGTGACTGTGACGCTCACTATGGACAAGCGTAGCTGCCGAGCTTTGCACCAGCTGTAAGTGCCTGATTGCGAAAGCCAGCAAACCAGCAAGCAGCGAGCTGTAGAGGTCGAGAAGGAATGTCAAAAATGCACGGACCAATTTATATCTACTATCTCTTTCTAAGCCATCCCAAATTTTGGCAAAGTTATGCCGCTGTAAGTAGGGATACTCGACTGTGGAGCTGATGTTGTTGTCTAATGAAAGTTTACTTTGGAACAGGACACGAAGATTGCGGGCAGATGTAGCAGGAGATACGCTGACAGGGACGATTTTGAGCGTTAGGGTTTCCAATTTTTGAATTACACTTGCTTTGACCAGAATTATGAAGTTGGTTTTATTGTCGTTAAATTTAAGAAAGTTTACTGCCATCTATATGCGGATGTCATCAATACATGCAGCAAGGGCATGTAGAGAATTCGAGCGCTGGAGGACTGAGAGGGATTAAAGCAAAGGTAAAACTTTCATATATTTATAGGTGAATTCATCGATTGTTCCTGGTAACAGCATTGGCAGAGGCAGAGGCAGAGTATATACCGTTAAAAAAACGGACCAATCACAGACCCCTGAGGTACAACGTACGTCAGTGTTTCATCGAATGATCTTGGTTTGTTCACATAAATTCTCATATTTCTCCCAATTACAGATAGTACTTGAGCTATTGTAGTGCTGAGCAAGTGATACTCAGGCAAGATGAGAGGTGCTCAAGGAAGACTTGGCGATATTGTCGTATCAAAAGCTGCCGATGGATCGAGGAAAACAAAGCAAGCAGAGAGACGCCGCTCGAGTCTGCAATGACTAGAAGGCGAACGAGATGTACGTGTATCCTGAATACTCGCAGGTATTAGCAGAATCGCTGTAGCAAAGCGACGAAGAAATCCAAAGCGCCCGTATCTTGACGGCCATTTTGCGTCCTTTAGTAGAAAGGGTAATGCGACAGCCGCAGAGCGATATATTTCCAGAGCACCAGCGATTACATTATGCTAGCAGTAGGTCCTGTCAGCCGGCGGCCAGGGGTGACGAAACGAGAGTATCGCAACTTTTAGAACGTTGGACTAAGCACAACACTTGCTCGTTCTTACTTTTCTGAGCAAGACCCTTTGCTTTCAAGTAAGTATCATTTACTAGGTTTCATCCAATTCAGTGTGACGGAAAAACTAGAGGACTGAGAATTCCAGAAGTTACCGCTACAGAGGTGGCGAGGTGAATCAGCCAGATTATGATTGAAATTCACTAGTCATGGTTCGTGAATTGTCAGCCTGGGCAATCAGGAGCTTTCAGTTTGCGAAAAACTCTGGGGATAGGCTTGTGTGTCGTGAGCTGTGCAGTTGCCACATCAAACTACTGCTAGCTGACCTGCGCTGGCTCTCAGTCGACCAGCGTATTGACTTGAAAGGTTTTGTCACTCTTAGGTTCCTTCATTCTCTGAATCCAGCCTACCTATCAGAACTACTCCCTAAACAGGCTAAGCCCGATGCCACTCGCTTTCTGAATCATGTCTTTTAGTTATACCTGGTAGGAACCTCAAAGCCTTTGGAGGCCAAATTTTCCATTGTATATTGTTGTATACGTTCCCTAAACCTGGAACTCATTCCAGACTTACGACACGACACCGCAGTCCGAATCGTAAGACGAGGCTCAGGCTCAGGCGTCACCAGTATACCTCTTGTGTCGGCTGAGACTAGCACCTCTACAAGCATCGCGCTTACGGCTTAATTCTGTCGAGATGTGGAGGCAGCACAACACGAAGTTTGTAGCACGGCAAACAGAATTTATTGTTTTCGGAAAATCAAGATATGCATTTTGAATCCAACAACACTGGTCAACACATAGCCAAGCAGCGCAAATGTAGCTCGCTCACACTTCACACCGCTTCCGCTGCCGTGCTCTAATCGCGCACCGCGCCGCTCTCAACTTGACCGAGCGACTTGCTCGCCGTGGCGCGGCAATGTCGCACTCGCGCCATAAACAAGGGGCCGCAGAGATGGCGAAAGAAGCAGCATTGCTGCTGTCAATTGAAAAGAAAGAAAAGTTTTTGATGGAAGTCGCACGACATTTATTTGAAATTCTTTTGCTTAGATTTTACTGCGATTGAAAGGTGCATTTCGCTCGATTGAATGACAAATTAAAGATGGACAATTCGTTCCCGGATGGTCTAAATACGAAAACCAAGAGAGACGGGGATTTTTGCTAAAATTGCCAGGGATAGATCGAAGTGCGGAGAGCAAAAGCTGCTAGAATACTATAAACGCCACTTTTTAAGAGGACTTCGTTTAAAGTTCACAGTCTTGTCAAGTTCCAACATGTAACGTTTTATTTTTAATCCATAGCGAACTGTAGTGTAATAGTATAGCTCAAACACTAAGTAATTGTGATGCATTTTTATAAAATAATCTAGCACGAGCGTTATGTAATTGTGACGGACTCACTTAAGCTAATTAATTAAAAACACAGTTGGCTCCATATAGAGGTTGATTGCTTCTCTTGCAGCGAGTTGTAGAGTGCCGTTATGAAGATTAAGTGCTCTTGGGGTGTGTCGTAAAATATATAGTGATTTTATTAATAGATCAATATTGTTAGTCAATTCGAGTCTCTTAACGAATTTATTGAGCCTTGCATTCAAGATGTTCCTTTCTTCGATGCAGCACTTGAATAGATTATGATCTACTCATTGAATTGATCGTGTTAGACATATTTTTGACCTCCGCCTCCCAAAGAAGCGTCGAAGCGTCGGAAAGGGCCGAAGGCGACCTTCGACCTGCGCTTCGTGAATGGTAAATTCTGAAAACGAAGATTTATAGGAGAAACAAATTGTAAGGTATACATAATCTGCCTCCCATTCCTTATCTATGCATACCCTGGAGTATGCATTGCGTTCTTTTAGGACTAGCTGTAGTAAGTACATCCTTGGGAGTACATACATCCCCTGTACTATGTTCTATGAACTCAAGTGCTATGCCCGTGGAGTAAATACATCCTCAGCTCGCTGAACGACTTTCAGTTGAACATTGACGAATAATAATGATAATTCACTTGATAAAGTGCCCTCAGAGAACTCAATCTCTTTCTAGGCGCTTTACATTTCCTGCAAAGAGAAATGCAATTTAATCGTGAGTAATATCATGCGTAATATCATGATGAAGTTGCTGTTACCGGAGTTGAACGACTCGATCTAGTGGCATCGGGTCGGTTGCAGAATATTTTTAGCATTATGCATATATGCTATATTTAAAAATCTTGAGAGAAGTGCTTGCGTCTGCATTACTCGCTGTGCATGCGAGAATTGGAAAGAAAAAACTGCAAAACGGCTGCCTCAAGCCCTAACTTGACGATACCGTATTTCAGGGCTGAGCACGTTCAATACCCATAGCATTGCCCTCGCTGCCCAGAGGTAAGACAGGGCACAGGGTATGAACAATACATTCGTGAGCTCTGGACAGTAGAAAGTGCCCAACGTGCGCGACGTGCGCGACGCACAGATATGATAAAAAATATAATTAATTTGTATAGCGCCCCAAGAGAACTTAATCTTTATTCAGGCGCTTCACATATGCCTCGGGGCTCGAGCCCACGACCTCAGCCAGACCTTGGTCGGGGCGAGCACCCTAACCACTGGACCAAGCCAGCTCGGCATATGAGACTACGGCAGAAACTACAGAGAAGCTCAGCACAAAGCACATGCTGCGTCGGCGTCCCAGGTAGGTTCGCACTTGATACTCCTATCCTGTAGGCGGTATTCAGCTGGTGCGTGCTTGAGCCTTGCAGTGCTGCTCTGCATGCGGAGCCGTTGGCAGGTGGATCATTAAAAGACTGACGTTAGAATGTGAGAAGATAAGTGACTGTGGTCTACTGTCACGTCTGTCGTTCTTTTCCACGACTCAAAAGCAGGTGTTGAACTTATTTATCAGATCCTTTAGCGTGTTTCAATCGGGACAGACTTGACCTAAATATTCAACGGACGCTGCTCTGCTTGGAGTTCACAATAAACATCTGAACAATGCAGATTGCGATAGGGCCTCACCGCTATTACTTCTAGATCTCGAAGCAGCGTTTAACTGAACTGAAACTAGATAATCGTGGAACACCTCTCGACATGCCTAAGTATCACTGTCACAGTGTTTAACTAGGTTAGCTCTTACCTTGAAGAGACATGTCATAATGTAGATGCAATCAGCTAATAACCATCTGCCGAACCCTTAATAACTATTGAGTTACCTCAGGGTTTGGTCTCGTTATTTCTCTTCTTTTAGGGGTATATAATCTCCCCGTGCAGATCCCATGGTCAAATATAAATCGGCTTTCATTTTAACACAGACAAAAATTAGCTCTACTTACCATTCGTCACTTGAATAACTTAGTTAAAATAGCCAACTAAACTACCTCTCCTACAGCTAGCATCAACGACATTAGCACTTGAATGGCCACTAAATTTCTGAAGCTTTGCAACGGTAGGACCAATCTAGTAGTTGGAGGTAAGCCAAGTCTCACTATAAAGTTCGAAAATCTGGAACTCTACATTGGTTCGTCTGACTTCCGTCACGACATCCCCTGACTTGGCCAAATATAAAAAGAAAATAAAAGCGCACCTATCTACGACAGCATTTAGTGGGTCCCTGCCACTCTTCCTTAAGGTGCTTACGTGTGCTGACACTGTTGCATGTTGCCACTCATCATACTTGCATGCTGACCTTGTGCATGTCCATGTAATTCTTGTCGTTTACTCAGTATGTTACAACTAACCATGCGATCGTGTTTCTTTTGCAGCAAACGTAAAGCGCTTAGAAAAATATTGAGTTCTCCGAGAGCGCTTTATCAAGTTTGTTATTATCATTATTATTATAGCATCAATCGATTACCGTATGCCTGTAACCTTGGCGTGCTATACCATAGCGGATTCCGATTGTGTGAGCACATTTTTCTGCTGCAAGTCGGCCAACTCTCAGCTGAGGACCAACATCACGGCCTGCTTAGACTTTAGAACGACAACAAGACTAGGTCATACGTTTGTGACATATCTGCGTCTTTATGTCGCAATTTCCTGCCTTTTCCTACCTTGCCACAGGACTCCAGTCCTGTACCCGTGTTAGATGGCACCCGGAAAACTCTGCAGCCAGTCTGATCTGTCATCAACGGCTTAGCTGGCAAATTGCGTAGCTTATTTTTTAATCCCCACTAGCTCCATAGGAAACACTGAAACGACTTTAAGATCAGCTATCTGGTTTAAATGTTGCTCCAATCGCCTGCACCAAGTTTCCTGTAGATATTCTTGCCACACTGTTGCGTCACCCTCTCCTAGGCTTCCGGTTGTCGTCGCATCGATCTTGAACTCAATTACAAGATTTTAGTGGTCTGGCCTCTAGTTATTCCGTAATGAAAGTCTGGAATTTGCTGTCAACTTCTTTCACCGCGTGAAGTAAATTGGCATGATCTAAATCTCAGCTAAAAATGCATCTTCTCCGCTTAGGTTTCTCTGTGCCCCAGTGAGGTTGGTCTTTTTGTTCCTCTGCGCTTTTCCTGCTTATCATGCATGATTCAGTTCACGTTAATTCTCAGGAGTACAACTTGAAAGGTTCAAAGTGTCTTCTTGCGTTTTTTCTTGCCAGTCTCAGCATTACACGGTGCATATAATCAACCTTGTTTGGCTCAGTGCTGAAGGCACTCACCTCGCCTCGACCAAGATCAGCGTGAATGTATTTGATTTTATGGCACATGGAAAACGCCTGAAAAGAGATTAATTTTTTGCTTAGGGCGCCATACAAAATAATTCTATATATTTTATGCAAACTTAGTTTTGCTTCTCTTGCAGCGAGTTGTAAATCACGTGTACAGAGACTTAGCTCACTTTAGACGCTATTCTAATGACCCATTATTTATTGATAGCTTGTTCTTAATGATTATGAGTAATAGAATTTCTCTGCATTTGAGACCCAATAATTTTGCGGACCTATCAGTCACTTTTTTACCTAGTGAATTAAAAGTTGGTTTTCTTGCTCAAATATTTTTCGCATCTTACCCACAGAGTCAGTCTCTCTCCCGGGTAATAAAGGTGTTGCAGTTGAAAGGAAAGGTTTGACAAGCATTCGTCGCAGGTTGTGGCCGGACGATGAAAGCAGCAAGAGAGGGAATTGTAATCGCGAATATTAATATTATTATATTATAGAAATATTAATATTATTATGTTAATTTATCACGAATATTAATATTATAATAATATAATATTATAATAATATAATATAATAATATTAATATTATTATATTATATTATTATAATATTATTTATATTCCTTTGTTGCTCGTTTGGCTCTTACTCTTTCCGGGTCTGCAATCCGAAAGCTCAGATATGGTCAACATTTTAGGCGGAAACTACAGAAGGCAAACGGGAATGGTTTGCCAGCGAAAACCTACACCGCTTACGGCCGTGCTGACGGGGTGCTGCCGAAATGGTCCGAAGACTGACATTTAGCCTATAGAGGTCTGAGGTTTTGGGTTGAGCGCATGATAATGTCGTGACATGAATAGCCTCGTTCTTAATCACGGAGGGGGTAAAGCGCTCTCACTTCTCGACTCAGACCGTGGGGCCGAGTCCTGAAACAGGCAACCCTTTATTGCATGATGTCGTGGTTTATAGCCGCCAAGGCTCTGTTATCGCTATATAAGTGAGGCTATCAAATCAACTGAAATATAATTTAATTGTATTTATTTTGCTGCTCCACAAGCACTTGGACATCGGCTTGGCAGAGACATAGAACGGCGCTAATATCTGTATTTACCCCAGTTCTGTGCCTGCTCAATGAGTGGTAAATTTCGAAACATTGTTGTAGGACAAATAAATGCGCCAAAGGTTAACGATGGGATGTAAATTACCGTTAGTCATAACTAAAGGCGTGCAAATTATAAGCTTCATTTTTCACTGAACCAGAAAGCACCTGAGGGCCCGGATGTGAAACTGCCATGTAGTGAACCTTGACTATGTGCGTCTGTCAGCCAAGCGTCTACAGGATTGAACAGCCCAAAGAGAATATCATAACGCAAAACAGAAAAAATTTATGACGAGACATTAAAGTCTTGCACCAATGCAATTGGACAGTAATATTTACATCCGTTATCCATGAATTGTGAATAATTGTTCACTAAACTGCTTTGGAGACGTCCAGGTTGAGGTCACCTTCACATCAAGGTCAAATTTACGTCAAGGTCACCTTTACGGCCGATGTCATTTTTACGACCGACGTCGGGTTGTCGAACCCTGCGGCATATGTGAGACGCCTGGATGGGGCTTTAGTTCTCTTAGGGTGCTATACAAACTAATTGCATATTGAAACCATATTTTCAATGTTTAACCACGAGCCAAGCCAGTTCAACGAGCAAATTTAAGTCGCAGTAAAATCAGCAATTGGTATAGCTAAGCCAAATTTTATGAAATTCTTGAAACATCAAACGAGGAGGTGAAGTTTTTTCGACCAGGCTAGTGAGGGGCTCATTAAGCAACGATGACAGAGACGATTTCACAATATGACCTTCACCTGAGAGTCGGCTGAAGCACCTGCTGAAAACAACAATTTGCTGAATACCGAAACCCGTGTAAAAAGCAAAGAACTAGAAGTGTTACAACTCGTAGTTATCTCGCTCCGAAGGAACTATTTATTCAGGTGAAAGTCGGCTTCTAGTTCATTCGCTTCTGAAAGAATCCTGATTTCTTTCTAGAGTCTGAACTCTACGGTCTTCTATGAGTAGACCATGCTCGATGCCTAGTCGTAGTCGGATGTAGTAATACGCCATACGGATGTAGTAATAAATCATACGGATGTAGTAATACGTCATAGTCGGATGTAGTAGTTGCGAGAAAAGATTTGCTTGCGGAAATATAATCAATTGCCGATTATGACCGGTTTGTTTTCTAGAATGACGGTAGCAGCTGGCTACGAGTAGGCGCGAGTATACGCCGCTTGCTCTTAAAAGCCACTTAGTAAAACGTCACTTAAAGCGTGCAGTCGCATGATTGTGCTAGTAACCGCTATCGACTTGAAATGTTAGGTTCGTAGAGTTGGCTTCGCCTACACGAAATCAGTCTGCAGCTTTCCATGCCAGCGCCATCGACATGTTAAGTCAACATTATCGTGAGTTACCGTCATGCCAAGACACTGTCTCCTGAGTTCACGTATCCGAGAGTGGACATCGACTGCTCTCCTGACTCAGCTGTGCTTATCACTTTCCCTTTGTTGCACGACGTAAAATCTGCTGGACACCGAAAGCAGCTTGGGTTTTGAGTGTACTATACAAATCTCTCCTTCGTAACACTCATAGCCTTTGTGGCTTTGTGGAGTTACAGACGGAGATACGTTAAATTTTCTCCCAGGCATAAACTCAAGCAGAAGGACGTGCCAATGTGCAGGCAAGGTTGCGATCACAATTGTGAAACTTTGCACTCCACAGCTTGCCCTGTGGTGATTGGCTGGCCGAGCCGGCAATGCATAAGGTTAAGCTCTGGGTAGGGCAAGGTCAGCTCTTGGTAGGGCAAGGTCAGCTCGTGAAGGTTGGTCGTGGCTAGCAGCAGCGTGCTCTTCCATAAAACTGGACGACAGTAAAGGGTAATCGGAACTGAACAGCTAGTAGCCAGTCATATAGGTAACAATAATGATAATAATGCACTTGATGAAGCGCCCTCAGAGAACTCAATCTCTTCCTTGGCGCTTTACATTTGCTGCAAAGGGGAACGCGATTAAATCATGAGTAATATCATGCTTAATAAACAACATGAACAACGTGGCTAGGGGTGACATGCACAAGGTCAGCATGCAAATGTGGTTAGTGGCAGCATCCACAGTGTCAGCACGCATAAGCACATGAAGGACGAATCACAGGGACCCACTAAATGCTGTCCTAAATAGGTGTGTTCTTAAGTTCCTTTTAAATGTGGTCAGGTCAGAAGATGTTCTGACGCAGATCGGGAGGGAGTTCCGGGCTTTGGGAGCATACGAACTAAATGCACGGTCTCTAAAGGATTTGAGGTTTGTACGAGGTATTGGTAGACTGTTGGATTACGAAAAGTGGGTGGGACGATGCTTGGGCTGATGGGGGAGTAGATCTGAGAGATAGGCTAATAATAATAATAATAATAATAATAATAATAATAATAATTCACTTGATAAAGCGCCCTCAGAGAACTTAATCTCTCTCTGGGCGCTTTACATTTGCTGTAAAGTGAAATGCAATTGATGGAGCCAAAGAATGAAGTGACCTAAAAGTGAGCGACAAAACCTTGAAGTCGATTCGTTGCTTGACTGGTAGCCAGTGCAGGACGGCGAGAAGTGGTGTGATGTGGAAACTGCGTCGTTCACGACAGACAAGCCTAGCTGCAGAGTTTTGCACGAGCTGTAATCACCTGATTGCACATGCCTGTAGGTTAGCATGCAGTGAATCACAGAAGTCAAGACGGAATGTCACAAATGCATGGACCAATTTAGACGTGGTATCCTTATCTAAACAAGCCCGAATTTTAGCAATGTTATGTAGCTGAAAGTAGGCAGATTTGACCGTGGAGCTGATGTGGTCGTCTAACGAGAGGTCACCTTGGAACACGTCACCTAGATTTCGAGCTGATTCAACAGGAGGTATGCTGGCAGAGCCAATTTTGAGCGTCAGCCTTTCCAATTTCTAAATCAAATTTATCAAAAAGTATCGCATAGTCATCAAGCGTTCGGATGTGCAGACAAGGTATTCAAGGGATAAATGAGAAGCTTTGTGTTGACTGCTCTGAGACTTGTGCCAGTATGTAAGATTAAATGTGTAATAATCACAAAGGCATACTTATTATTATTATAATTATTATACATGATTGAATTACTACTTAATTAAACTTAATTTTCATTATTCAAATTTTGTACTAAGTCAAATATGCTGTATATGGATTTCTTCTTTGAGCGGCATGTCTGTGGAATAGACATAGTTGGACGTAATTGATTATTCAGGTACTTTAAATTATCTGCAAACATGCATGGTTTGTAGTGTCGACCTTGCAATCCTTTCAGTCATGTTGATTCAGCAACTGGTCGGCCCCGTTTTAAAGCTTTGTAATCCGAGCAGCCGTAGAGATTCAGCCCAGAATCCGAGCAACCAACGAAGGAGCCGAAGGAAATCAAATTTCAATGACGCAGCATGCCAGGAAGTGAATTCTCCGTGTTAAAATGCTGCTCAATCTGTACGCTAATCACATCCCCACTAAGGAGATTTCTAGATTTTTCGGCAAGACTTTGCTAATATGACCTAGTTGGATCCCGCCTTAAAAAATATTGACTTACTCTGAGCTTGCTGCTATAAGTGAAGGGTCCGCGCTGCCAGCGTGGTCTCTGCGTATGCTCAAGCAGTGTTCGTAGGCAGCAGTACCAATCGGTGCCATGTGAGAGTAGAATAGCGAGATCTGTCATGATCTGCCGTGACCTGCCATGACCTGCCGTGACCTGCCGCGATGGAAGGAAAAGGAGGTCCCTCCGAGCAGGGGTCCACGAGGCTCTCTAATGCTGCTTGGAAACGGTTTGTACATCCGACACTGACTTCTCAGCTTTAGCGGCAAAGCATAAGCGGGTTGTTGCAGCATAAACTGCCGGTCTTGCGTGCGAAATCGCAGTACTCGAGGGTGGAGAGCTGAAGGCGGCTGAAGGGATCGGCTCGAAGGCCGGTAGCCATGCGCTTCTTTTGTAATCCGTAATCTCGCTCGCACTCCGGCTGACATATGGAAGCCGCAATCAGAGCTCCGCGATCTAAACGTTTAATTGCAATAATTCAGGCGGCAGCACTCGGCCATCGTCGGCTGCGGCATGCAGCTCCCTGACTCTGCCTGTGTTTGGCTGCCGGCTTATGGCTCATTAATGTGCCAGCTTGTGATCTATTTCTGAGCTTCATTATTGCAAATACAGAAGCTCTCACTGCTTAGTGATCCAAAGAGGGTGTATTCTGCCGTAATAGTACCCGCGGAGTTAATTGACGCCTTAGCCTCCTAAGGGCCTTCATTAGCTCGTGCTAGCACAAAAAGTCAGCAGCTTTGCAGCTCGCTGCTGCCGTTCTTTCGTTTTCTGCAGGCTATCCATCCATCGCTGCAGGAATTCCTTGACCTTGCTGCAACCGTCTTGGCACCTTGCTGCTGCGAACTCTTTTCATCGCTGCAGCCCATTCATTCCCTCACTGCAGACCTCTTGCCGCAGGAACAACTTGCCAAGCGGAACCGCGGAAGAATAATCCCGCTCTACTAACTCGTCAGACAGTGAGAGATCTGTCTCGAGAGAACGAGGCCTGCACTAACGGACGGAACGCCTGCAGCGACAATAATAATTAAAATAATGCACTTGATAAAGCGCCCTCAGAGAACTTAATCTCTCTCTAGGCGCTTTACATTTGCTGCAAATGGAAATGCAGTTGAATGGTGAGTAATATCATGCATGATAAACAAACAAAATGAATAACATGGTTAGGGTTGACATGCACAGTGTCAGCACGCATAAGCACATCAAGGACGAATCACTGGGACCCACTAAATGCTGTCCTAAATAGGTGTTTTTAAGTTTCTTTTAAATGTGGTCAGGCCAGGGGATGTTATGACGCAGGTCGGGAGGAAGTTCCAGGCTTTGGGAGCATATGAACTAAATGCACGGTCTCCAAAGGATTTAAGGTTTGTATGAGGTATTTCTAGACTGTTGAATTCCGAAAAGCGGGTGGTACGATGCTTGGCCTGATGGGGGAGTAGATTTGAGAGATAGGCTGGCGCCAAAGAATGAAGGGACCTAAAAGTGAGCGACAAAACCTTAAAGTCAATCTGTTGCTTGACTGGTAGCCACTGCAGGTCGGCGAGAAGTGGAGTAATGTGGCAACTGCGACGCTCACGACAGACAAGCCTAGCTGCAGAGTTTTGCACCGGCTGTAATCGCCTGACTGCACATGCCGGTAGGCCAGCAACCAGTGAGTTACAGAAGTCAAGACGGATTCACAAATGCATGGACCAACTTAAATGTGGTATCCTTATCTAAACAAGCCCGAATTTTAGCAATGTTATGAAGCTGAAAATAGGCAGATTTGACTGTGGAGCTGATATGGTCGTCTAACGAGGGGTCGCTTTCGAATATGGCACTTTAAATGAATGGTCTTGTGCCGAGCTGAGCACCAAGTTATGTCGAACGCAAACGCTGGTTGGACAGTGACCCCAGGTGAACCGAGCTCTAGAAAGTTCTAGACTACGAATGAATCCTAGCTAGCTATCGGCGGATCCTACTACTGGGTAAGAGTTTTTACCTAACAAATCAGGTATCTGGTTCAAGCCATGCAGCTGTAAATTATTTATTGCCCGCGACAATGAAGGTGACTGTCGCTGAGACTATTCTATGGTGATTAAAATGAATGTCGAGTCGTCTTATCTTGAAATTATTTTGTATCTCAATTGGCTAGCCCATTTATCTAGCAAAGTCGGCTTGAGCGTTTTGAGTGGAAAGTTTCCGAAGCAAATTTAGCTACAGCTGAAGAGGATTATGTGTGTCGTTGCAGCCGCTATTGGCAGGACGCAAAAAACCGGATGACAACACGGTTACGAGGTCAGGTAACGTAGCCGCGAAATGAGGCTCACGAAACAAGTTTCCAATAAGCCCTAGTAGTCATGGCAACACGGTCACGAGGTCACGTAACGTAGCCGCGAAATGAGGCTCGCCGGGCAAGTTTCCAATAAGCCCCAGTAGTCACGCAGCCGTCTCGGTGCCAAAGGGCTGAAACCAAGAGCTGAGACAGCGCCTCAACTTTTTTCTCTTGTAACGCTTCTGCTTCCGCAACGCTTTGTGCTCGCTATTTAGGCTGCTGTATACATTCGGACTTTTCTTTGCCTGTATAATTGCACTGCTGTTCAAACGCTACCGCCCATTCTCTCAGGCTCACCTGCTCATTTCCGTTGCTGCTGTGCAAAGCCTGGTCCTAGAACTAGACAAGTGAAGAAGAGCGTCTTCACTGCCGTCAAGGCTTCGTGCACGAACCTTGCCTGCCTAGTCCACTGTAGCGGCCAAACGTAAGGTACAGCTGCAGACGAGGCTGCCAGCGGTCTTTAGGCAGCTGAAAGCGTGGCTAACCAGTGGGTACCAAAAGATAACAATAATAATAATAATAATAATGCCCTTGATAAAGTGCCCTCAGAGAACTTAATCTCTTTTTCTAGGCGCTTTACATTTGCTGCAAAGTGAAATGCAATTGAATGGTAAGTAAAATCATGCTTGAAAAACAAACAAAATGAATAATATGGTTAGCGGTGACATGCACAGGGTCAGCATGCAAATCTGGTTGGTGGCAGCATGCACAGTGTCAGCACGCATAAACACATCGAGGACTAATCACAGGGACCCACTAAACGCTGTCCTAAATAGGTGTGTTTTTAAGTTCCTTTTAAATGTGGTCAGGCCAGAGGACGTTCTGACGCAGGTCGGGAGGGAGTTCCAGGCTTTGGGAGCATACGAACTAAATGCACGGTCTCCAAAGGATTTAAGGCTACTGGTGACTCCGCCATTTTGTAGACGTGAATGAGGCAAGCTAAGCTAGACAGTCCCCACCTAGCCGCAGAAAAAGTGGGTCTCGAACTCAGTTCTCTGCTGCGAGAAAAAGCTCACTGGGAGAAAGCGAGTAAATTAATAGGCTACTGCAACTGCGGTAGCATAGCGATTGCAGGAAAGTATCGGAAAGATTCTACACCAATGGGCTTGCCGAGTAAGAGAATAAGCAGCCAAGAGTCTTTATTCACCAACATGACGGAGCAGTGGTAATAGCGTAGGCTTCAATAATCGGGACGATTTCAACCGGCTGCTAGCCTTCCTGCGACTGCTAACGTAAAAAAACGCATGTAGTGTAATTCTATTGTATTATATTCTATCGTATTATATTCTGTAGTGTAATTCATTTTCATCTGCACATGCGTGTAAACCTATGAAGCCATGAAGACCAGGCGGCGTTACGATGGAGACTAGCCTAATGTTCACTCGTGGCCTAAGCAGCTTTCGGCGGGAAGAAGGTAGCCAGCAGAATTCATTTCAACCGACAAAGAGAAAGTGATTATTAGCGAAGCTGAGCAGCAGGCGGGCGCTCGAGCAAGTGAGCAGCACGGAATGTAACGCAACGTGATTTAAAGTGCAATCAAGGGCAAGGTGAATGCATTTGATGACCGAGGTCGTGGGCTCGAGCGTCGTCGCGGCACGTGAGAAGCGCCTGAGAAGAGATCGAGCTTTCTCATGGCGCTGTAAGAACGAAGTTAATTTTCGTCAAAGTACAATTTATATGTGAACAATAAACGTTAGAAGCAGAGTGCCTTCGCAACGTACGAGCAGCCGACGGCCGACTTGCGAAAAGTAGCAGCAGACAGATCGAGGCTTATAAGTGGGCGGGGCCTGATTTCACGCAGTCTACTTTGGTGTAGCCACTGCAGTGTCTCTATTTTTGCACTTAAAAGCCAGCAGGAAGCACTAATTGGGAATGGGCAGAGGGTGCGGGCCGCGCTCTGGTCAGGCACAGTAAAGTGCGTATGGCGAGCCGTTTCAAATGCTCTAACTAGCTCCTCTATGCACTGGCGGCCGCTCGACCGAAGTAAGGCGTATTAAGCCATCAGTCAGTCAGCAGCCACCAGCTGCTGCTGCCGCCGCCTATTAACGGAAGCGGCAGCCAGAGCAGGTGTGCGTCGGAATTAGCAGCTGTTTACATAGTAGCCAAATGCCGACCTCGAGAGCCGCAACGCAGCATTTCCGAGGAAGCATACCACAACAGCAGCCGCAGCAGCAGCAGCCGCTACAGCAGGTGCAGCTGCTGCAGCTGCAGCAGCAGCGGCAGCAGTAGCAGCCACGTGGTCTGTGGCTTAGCTTGGCTCGCCAGATCGCCCGCCGAGCAGTTTAGGATGTCGCAGCGTCAGCCAGACCTTGGTCGGGGCGAGCATCTTAACCGCTGGACCAAAACAGCTCGGCAACAAGGGCATAATTTATGCTTGTTTGTGGATGCATAGACAAAGAAAATATATAAATCCTCGCATGCAAAAATTATCTGCAAAACCTTTCTATAGTAAGTCACAAATTCATAAACTAATATACTAACTATTCTTGAGGACTATACCTGTATGCATGTATAGTTTTCACATATGCGGTTCCCACAAAACCGGAACCGTTCTTATGCGTGACGAAGATGATAAAAGCTTCAGTTTGCCGAGGCTCTGGTAAATTTATTGAGCAGTCTAGATTTTCAAAGCAAATTTGGCTCGGCAACAGCAAATTTGAAGCTTTTCACTGGTCTGCGCGAGCAAATTAATTTTATCTGTGTGGGCCTGAGGTAAGATTTGAAATCGGCTGCCATGATAGTAATTTGATTATTTTCTTTCCTCGTAAGAAACGGAGCGTGCAATTGCAGCCCACTGATTTGCAGAGCTATACTAATCCTATATTAATATTATATAGCTGCATTAGTACGGCTATATATAATGTATGTTGCTGTACTAATCCTATATTAATACTAATCTTATATTATAATAATAATAATAATAATATTGTACTTGATAAAGCGCCCTCAGAGAACTTAATCTCTTTCTAGGCGCTTTACATTTGCTGCAAAGTGATACGCAATAGAATAGTAAGTAAAATCATGCTTGAAAAACAAACAAAATGAATAACATGGTTAGGGGTTACATGCACTGGGTCAGCATACAAATGTGGTTAGTGGCAGCATGAACAGTGTCAGCACGCATAAGGACATCGAGGACGAATCACAAGGACCCACTAAATGCTGTCCTAAATAGGTATGTTTTTAAGTTTCTTTTAAATGTGGTCAGGTCAGGGGATGTTCTGATGCAGGTCGGGAGGGAGTTCCAGGCTGTGGGAGCATACGAGCTAAATGCACGGTCTCCAAAGGATTTAAGGTTTGTACGAGGTATTTCTAGACTGTTGGATTCCGAAAAGCGAGTGGTACGATGCTTTGCCTGATGGGGTAGTATATCTGAAAGATAGGCTGGAGCCATAGAATGAAGAGACCTAAAAGTGAGCGACAAAACCTTGAAGTCAATCCGTTGCTTGACTGGTAACCAGTGCAGGTCGGCGAGAAGTGGAGTAATGTGGCAACTGCGACGCTCACGACAGACAAGCCTAGCTGCAGAGTTTTGCACCAGCTGCAATCGCCTGATCGCACATGCTGGTAGGCCAGTAAGCAGTGAGTTGCAGAAGTCGAGACGAGATGTCACGAATGCATGGACCAACTTGGACGTGGTATCCTTATCTAAACAAGCCCTAATTTTAGCAATGTTATGAAGCTGAAAATAGGCTGATTTGACTGTAATATTAATAATAGTAAATTTGATATAGCGCCCTCAGAGAACTCATTCTCTTTCTGGGCAATTTACATATCCTACTTGTTGTTACAGTTAGGGACTAATGACTGCAATTCAATTTAACTAGTTACTGTTACAGTTAGGGTGACAAGCGCTGCATGACTCGCAGACAAGAGAGTGGTAGAGTGTACGGTAACCATATTGCTGGTAGGATTACCGTAATACTACTGTTAGTTTGGTTGAGATGCGACCGGCTGTGTTTTAAGTACCCTGAAATCCGAGGACGAACTCAAATTCGCACTAACATTAACATTTCATATGTATTTATGAGCTATGCAATTATAGCGGCCATCCCACAAGCACGGCGGTTCTTGGGAGTTCTCAAAAATTTCGAAATCGGAAGATATCAAACGTGCAAAAATTTACTTAACACGCGTTCACTTCTGCACCGGTCGAATAAGCTTTAACGAGTCTATTCAGCAACTGTGCTAGTCTAGTCAGACTAGGAGCAGGGGCATACTTCGCCAGCTCTCCAAATCGACCCGTGGCCCGGACCCGCCTAGGCGGCTCAGGGCCTAGGCCTTCTGGCCTGGCATAAGAAAATTTATGGGCCAAGGCAAATTTGCAGCCTAGATGCGGCCTAGCCTGGCCTAGGCGTGGCTGCGCGCCTGACCAGGAAGTCTGTAGGTAGATCTACTTTGCAGAGGTCGGACAGTGTACTAATCCATATTTTTTCGGTCGGTTTCTATTGCGGGCAATAAGGACCGGTTACTGAGATGTTGTTTTTGAAATCGAATGTGTTGTTACTTCTGGAGTGAATCCTGACAGGGTACCGATCTTTTGAAGCGAGCAAGAATATAAAGCACAATCTGAGTACCCAGGCAGAGTGACGATATTTCGTACTAAACAAAACTAAATAATTTGACACGGCTGCGGTTAAAACAATAAAGAGCAACTGTAAGAATGATGCTGGAACCTATGGCCGTGATTAGGTCAAAATATGCTCACCACAATCTGTGAGAGGATCAAAGGCAGTCTCTTGTAGACCAGGATTGTAAGTTGCACACTTCACTGCCCGTAGAGAAAAGCATCTGCGGTAAATGTTTTCACTGCAAAAAGCTAGGCAGCTGAGGACATTCTTGACTTTGGGCTGAGGTGCAATAATACATTGGAGTCATTTTAGATACGAATAACTCTTTAGCGACGCTATAGATAGAACGCATCGAAAAATCCGATGTTAATCAGATGGCCGCCCCCTCAAAAGATCAGCTGCCTGCGAACGGGCGGCTAACAGTTTCAGAATTCTATTGAAAACAGTTGCACTTTCCTCATGGGAAATTGTGCTACCGCACACACGCACGAACGCACGCACGAAAAAAATATTATCTGATTTAACAGACTATTTTTGTATAGCGGTAGAAAAGCCTTTACGGCTATCGCCACCGCTCGCAGTGGCGTGAAAGGATCGCCCACCGCAGGATTGGAACCCACGACCTCGGGGCTGAGGTCGTGAAAAGCAACCGCCTTACCCAGTGAGCCATTACGAACAGAAAGTCAAGCAAATTTAACGAGGGATATGTGCAAGCGTTTGAGTCAAATCAGGGCGAAAATACCGGAATTAAGTCCCTCATTTGGGTGAGACTAACCACATAATACCTCAAGAATAAAGGCTGCATTGTGAGTCACATCAAGTGAGTGAGTAAATAAACAATCAACGGGTGCAGGATTCACTCAATCCACACGCAATCGACGGGTAGTAGGTATGGGCTCTGGTTTTACTCCTCACTTAAGCTATTTCGATCGTTGTCTTGTATAATTCATTTGTGTAGCGCCCTAAGAGAACTAAATCTCTATTCAGGCGCTTCGCATATGCCTCGGGGCTCCAGCCCACGACCTCAGTCAGACCATGGTCGGGGCGAGCACCTTGACCGCTGGACCGAACCAGCTCGGAATCCCAAGGTTATCTTCTCAAGCTTACCCTTTTCATAAAATTAATTGAACACTTAGACCAGTTATTGCTCTAATCTGAGCAGTTGCATCATCCCAACAGAAAATTGATAGACATGTTTATTGAACAACCAGGCTCCGTCGTTAAGCATACATTTTGAAGCAATAGAAGCATAAGGATCCACAATGCATGCAGTACAATCGGAGAAGGGTGAGCTTCAAAGAAAGCATTCCTATAAATGCTCAGCTATTTAGGGATTAAATAGGTAGTAATATTAACAAAGTTGTAATTGGTAGTAGTTAAGCTACAAAAATAGGAAGATTTAGGTTAGCACAAGTAGCTTTCAGTTCAAAATAACTCCATATAGAAGTCTCAAGCATGGTAAGTGATACATGTTTATCGCGTCCTTGATGCCGGCGCTACAATTAAATAAATCTTACAACAGCCTATGACCGTAGAGGATAAACCCAAGCAGTGCAAAATTTTGGCTATAGAGTAAACGAATGAACCAAACAATTATTAATATGATATAAATTGAGACCAGACACTTTGTAATATCCACAGCGAGGAGAGAAGCTTCTCGACCAAGGAGGTGCTAAATCAATTTCTACGTGAAGTCGGCAGAAAAGAGATCCGGACCCAGCAGTCCTCATCCGGCCGTCTGAAACCATCCTTTGAAGGAGCTAATAGTCAAATAATTAAAATAGAAAGTCTCGAAGGGAAATATTTCCACTGATTACTGAATGTTCTGCGTACAGAAAAAAGGACTTGTAATAAATTTGAAACTCCTGGTGCAATCACTGCACACAGATTGCCTGCAAGCCATTTTTGTTTCTGCTCGACAGTGGTGCATGCCGGTAGCGAAGGGCTCCACAGCAACGTGAGGTCGAGGTCAGTGTGCACTCTTTCCGCTCTGCATCTCGCAAATCCAGGTACTGTAGAATGGCTAGCTGACTAGTCTAGAATAAAAAATGCCATCAGCTCAGTATTTCGGTCAGTTTAAAGACATATTGGAAGCCGGTAAAGATATGGCTTGCACCGTCTTATTTTTTGCTGCATAGTCTGCATAGCAACCCCCCTTTTTTATTTTCATGTTCCTTTGTTCGTTTCTCGTTGGTTTATTTCTTCCTCATTCGCAAGTGCTGTCGAATTCCTATCCTTACTCAAGGTGACTACGCAAGCCGACTAGTAGTGTCAGAGCAGCAGCTTAAGCTGGAATGTACAGAGATGTTGATTAGGCTGATGCAAATGGTTTCTTGCAGCAATATTTAAGTCTCTCGTGAGCCCGTACTCGACAAACCAACAAAAAATGCACTGTTAGATTAGATGCTTAATTATGCTTGTCCATACCAGAACCAAGGTCATTGTCGAAAAGTGACTTCAACAAAACTGTATAAGACCTATATGCACATATATATATAGTAGAAAAAATAATCTATTGTTCAATGTGCTAGAAGATCAGGTTCGATTTTGAAATGGAGCAAGTTTAGCCTGTACGATGCCTGGAGATTTCGGCGATGGCAGCCGGTGTTTGTTTATTGAGATTCATCTGCAGAAACTAAGGATACTTAGCTGCTCATATTCAAGAGCACTAGAGCGGTTTTTATGACGTAAAAAACTCATTACCTGAAGCTCCTCTGCCTGTCGACTACATTCAATGTATTTATCGCAGCAGGCAGAGAGTGGAACTATTCGGCATTTATAAATGAAACTGAAAGAACACTACACAGCTGCATAACGTAAGATTTATCGTCTCCAGACATCCCTTCTGCATCTGATTTTCTTTTTTGAAGAAATTAATTGCAAAAAATAAAGGAAAACGTTTAACGTTGGGAACAAGCGAAGATCCGGATGTTTTCCGTGAACGCACATTTCAAGTTAGTGAGATTTGACGTGCATGCTGACTCAAAAAAATTGATTGCCGGAAGACTGCGTATTAAACTTGATCGCAGAAATATCACAGCCTGATCGTATAAACCTCAATGGAATGATCGCCAAGTTAACTAGTGGGCGCCGGAATGTGATGCCGGCCGAGAACTGAGTATTGGCAATTGAGCAAGTTCACCTGGGATTTAGGTTCCTGCACGCAGGTTTCAGTTTATTTCATTGCAATTAAGCCATAAATATCCAGTGTCCATTAAATCATATACTCAAATCGTATCGTGGTTCGTACTTTAATAAAACGCTGCAGAACGCCTGCATGTGAACTGTATTTGGAGTCCAAGCAGCGAAACAACGAGGACTTAATTTCGCCCAACCAATGGCCAGCGGCCTGAACAAGGAGGACTGCAATACATGCATGCGGCGGCTTTCGAAGCTTTCCCAACTGCACACTGCCTCAGCTCTTTAATACTTCGTCTTCATCCCATGGCTAAGCCATAAATGGGCATCCCAGGGGACAGGCCGTGAGCAGACATCAAAGGCCGCTGTGCAGAGGCTTGGCCACAAGCGGATATAAAAAAATCAATAAACCAACTGAAAAGACAATAGACCATCCTAAACTCGACTTGAGAAGAAACAACTATAGAGGACAAATCGCAGAGTCCCAATTCGGACAGACAGGGATGCACTTGATTTGTATCCATATCCGGTGAGAAATACTTATTCGTATCTTTTGGGTTGTATTGCCCTGATATGACGCGATTCGTTCACGAGTTAATGATAATTATGATAATAATACATTTGTAATAGCGCCCTCAGAGAACTCAATCTCTTTGCAGGTATTTTACATTTGCTGTAAAGGAAGCAAGATAGAATGTTTAACGGTAGCATGCTCAATGAACAACAAGCATAATGCGGTTACAGGTGGCATGCATAGGGTCAGCATGCAAATATGGTTAGTGGCAGCATGCACAGTGTCAGCAAGCACAGGCATGTTAGGTCGAATCACATGGACCCAATAAATGCTCTTATAAACAGATACGTTTTTAGTTTCTTTTTAAATGTGGTATAGTCAGCGGATGTCGTGACGCATGTTGGAAGTGTGTTCCAAGCTTTGGGAGCATGCGAACTTACGGAGCGGTCTCCAAAGAATTTGAGGTTCGCACGAGGTTGGATTCTTAAAATCGGGTTGTACGATGCTTAGACGGGTTGGGGAGTAGATTTGATATTTTGGCTGAAGCCAAAGAATGAAGGGACCTAAAAGTGAGGGAAAAAGAATTGAAGCCGATGTGTTGGTTGACTGGGAGCCAGTGCAGGTCGGCGAGAAGTGGTGAGATGTGGCAACTGCGACGCTCACAACAGACAAGCCTGGCTGCAGGTTTTTGCCCCAGCTGTAAGCGCCTGATTACACAGACCAGTAGACCTGCAAGCAGTGAGCTACATACTTCGAGACAATATGTCACAAATGCATGGATCTATTTAGATGTTGTGTACCTGTCTAAGCAAGAGCGAATTTTAGCAATAGTATGTAGCTTAAAGTAGGTAGACGACTATAGTGCTGATGCGGTCGTCAAGTGAAAGGTCACTTTCGAATAGGACACATCAATTTCGCACATATTCAAAAGGTAATAAGCTGGCAGAGCCGATTGGGAGCGTTAAAGATTCTGAAGGAAGAGATTCGTTGATGACATAGAGTAGAGCGGCTCTGAGACGCTGGCTCCAAGAGCTGCTAAGAAAAGGTAATCCGCTCATTCCAGTTGCAGGCAGTTCCGGGAACCTTGAACAGGCTGGCCACATTTTGGCTGATAGCGGAGCCCATCATGACACTTGAAAAAGCAGGCGAAAGCGTGATGATGCTTCCTGAGGTGCGCGATTCGCGTACCTTTATCCAAACCTAGTAAATCCATTACGTCGGCCGTTAAGAGCTCCACATTTGAATCGGTGAGATAAATCGGTAGATCTCTAATCAAATCATCCAAGTCAATTCGACTGGGACGGTATAGTTTTCTTCCCTCGGTTGTACTCTCTTTATCTTTATATATATATATATATATATATATATATATATATATATATATATATATATATATATATATACCATGACCTTGTCCAGACCTTGGTCGGGGCGAGCACCTTAACCACTGGGCTACACCAGTGCGTCATCTGGATCTGCAGCATCTTCCACAATGTCTTGGTTGCAGCACTATTTAGGTGACCAATTGTATCTTTTCAGATACGCGAATGATTGTAGCTAAGGATAGTGTTAGCCCAAGGCAAATGTCCTGGTCTGGATATTGCTTAGCAGGTAGATTCTTCCCGATCCGCTTTGCTGCATCGGGTCCATTGTTTAGAAGAGGCCTGAGTAATCAGTGTGTTCCTGCAATGTTTTCTTTCGAAAGCGCGCTTCGTGTCTCTTTTTTTCTCGTAGAAAGATTTCACGAAAGGAAAAATTAAGAATGGCATAATTTATAAAAAAAAAATTATTTCATGCAAGTTTAATTTATTACACTCATGAGTAGCAATTTAGGAGCGTAGAATTTCGAGCTGCAACGTTCCGCATAATCTTCAAGAGCTTTCTCGATTCGCTTGCGCTTGAACAGAAGCGCCTAGCGTTTGCCCTAATCTCGACAGGCATGCCGAAATATGCAATTTGAGCATAATAAATCTTAGCATATACTTGTGCTAACCAAACTTTAACTGTTATTAAGAGAAACTCGCCGAAGATAGTGGCGAAATGTGTCGCTAGTGGATGCTTGCAGCGACCTCTTGATGCCATGAAAAGAAAATGAAGAAAGTATATCTACTTAAGCAGCTGGTACTAAATTGAACCGAAATACTTGAGGCTTATGTATTTACACTATCACTAGGCTTCAGTTAATCAAGTATGCCGGTAAACGCTGGACTTCCGAATTAGCAATGTTGATTAGTTCTGCGTCTTTCTCCGTTTCTCCCTCGTTGGCGGGATCGTCACTCTCTTTTAGCTGCTTCACCAACTCGCCGTTCAGCAGCCTCGTTTTGGCGTCTCCCCGATCCGTTGCTGCTGGTGATAATGCCTCTTCCTCTCCAGAATCTGCTGATGCTAGATCTTGATTGGTATTCAGCCGAAGACGCACTGGATTTGGATTTTAAGTCTACCTTGAATACTCAGCCATTTAACAAAGACGGTAAAGCTAACGCTTCACACTAAGTTGGAAGCTTTCCACTACGAAAGCTCAGCTACGCAAAGCTGCCGATGAGGAGTACAGGAAGTGCCAGTCATCACTTCGGCCATAGTGCAGAGAATGCAAGCTGGAATGCAATGGCCCTCCTTAGAAAAACTCTTTTGAGTTTAAAACCATTTAAGTGCTTCCATTTCTAGCGTTTCTATTTTCAGTATCAAGTGTGAGAGTGCACAGTGAAACTATATATGCGAACTAAATATATTTATCACAGCAATTAGTTTGTCCATGTGGTTCATCCTTTGTGTGCTCATACATGCAGCCACTTCTTATGCTGCCACTAACCATACTTGCATGCTCACCTTGTGCATGTCAACCCTAACCATGTTATGATGGTTGTCATTGAGCATGTTACCGATAACCATTCGATCATTGTTCTTGTGCAGCAAATGTAAAGTTCATAGAAAAAGATTGAGTTATCTGATGGTGCTATATAAAATATATTATTATTATTAATATAATCAGTAAATTATCCCCTCCTGTTTTGACACATATCATTGCTCTACCCTAGCTATGCAATTATATAAGCATCTTGAAGAACGAAATTTGAATATGACATAAGTGATTGCGACTAAAATTGGAATAAGTAACAAACTACCTTAAAGCCCGACCAAATAAGCATTACGAAAGATCCCATTTGGTGTGCCGTCAAGGACCGACAAATGGGCAAGCTAACCAATAAATAATCCTAGCTTTTTGTTGGCGTAGATCAATTGCATAGACAAGTAATAATGATTAGGTTATGAATTCAGGATTAAGTGACCAAAATTTCTTGAAACTATATGCCGATAAAACTGAACTGCTTCTCATAGGACACCCTAAGCTTGAGGTTGGATTGGAAGGCTTTGCTCTTCTAATAGGTGATGCTATTGTGTGACCATCACCACATGCTCGAATTTTAGATGTCGTTTTCGACAGCTGCCTAAATTTTAAGCTTTATTCACAATACTGCTTCTACAGCTAACCATCACGTCCGATCCCTATCTAAGATTAGGAGCTGTCTTCCATAGTGGCTTGCAAAACATTAAACTAGCTCCTTAGTTCTGTCTCGGCTTGATTATTGTAATTCCCTTCTGGCTGGTCCATCAAAGAAAGCAACTAGGCCACTGCAGCTGGCTATGAATATGGCTGCAAGACTAGTTTTCAAGTCCCAGAGGTTTGACCACGTGTCTCCTTTGCTAAAAGAGCTAGGATGGCTGCCGGTTGATAAACGGATACGGAGCTCGCTTCCACAATTCTTAAACAACGAAAACTACTCTCCTGTGGCCAACTATGGCTGATCCTTTTCAGCGGTCCTGGGCTGTTACTTCCACGCTACTCCCTACCTCAACTGCTCTCCTGACTCTAAGCTTCCCACTTTCTCTTTGTTGTGTCAGATGAAGTCTGCTGGTTAATGAATGCATACCAAAAGCCGCTTAGGCTGCGAGTGCGCTATACAAAACTCTCTTGCGTAACACCCACATAGTATTTATGGCTTTGCGGAGTTACACACGGAGATACATTACCTTACATAACATTACTTTTTCAGAGTGCTAAACAAGACACGGTATTATCCCTATTTTTAAAGTGGTGTATTAATATGAAGAGCCATTGATTAATACAGCTATCAAAGCATTCGTCCAGTAATAACAAATTAACGTAATGGAATTTATCTCCCTCTGTAACTCCACAAAGTCAGCGCCAGGAGAGTGGACGCCTTTGCATAGGAGTTTTGGAAGTGAGTCCGACAATGTAGGACTTTCAAACTAAAAGCTTCTGTCGCTAAGGGTCTTTCAGTGGATGAATTGAGCAGCTAATTATGATTCATAGAGGACCTGTCGGTATGAGGAGGCTGAAACTGGCACAGCAGTTCAGCTAAGTATGAAAGAGCAATACATTCGTGGGGTCATCGTGGGTCAGCGTAAGAACTTGTCTTTCTCGGCATCCGTTGAATAACTGCCGAGCTTTCATTGATCGAGCAGTTAAGGTGCTCGCCCCGGGGACCAAGGCCTGGCTGAGGTCGCGGGCTCGAGCCCCGAGGCAAATGCTGAAGCGTCTCAATAGAGATTAAGTTCTCTTGGGGCGCTATGTAAATGAATTATATATGATAGCCGCAAGCCGTCAAAATTCTTTCATCAGAGGAGACGCGTGTTTGAGCCTCCGGGCTTTCTTAACAATCCTCGCAGCCGCATTCATCATCAGCTGCAGCGGCCTACCTCTTTTTCTTGTAGCCAAGCAAAAATGGAATTGCAATAATCTAACGTGGAGAGAACCAGGTAGCTCGTCAAATTGTTTAAAAAGCCATCGCGTTGAACATTCCTTAGTATTAGAAGGAATCAAGCGTGACGTGTAGCTGAACAGGCAACTCTTCCTAATGGAACGTTCAAAATTTAGGCATCAGTCAAAGACGACGCCTAAATTCTGAGCACATAGTGATGGTATCACTACAGCATCATCTACTCGAAGAAAAAAGTCCAGCAGCACTCTCGGGACGTCCTCTGAGTAGCAGTTTAGTTTTATCCTTGTTTATTTTAGGAAGGTTTGCCGAAACCAGGATCGGATATCTTTGTGGCAAACATTCCGTTGATCAGTCACTGCAGCTGATTCCGACGGCTTAATTGAAACATACAGCTAGATTATGGTCAGCATAACAGTGAAATCCAATCCGTTAGGCCCGAATCACTTTTTTCAGGGCTCAGTATAAATGGAAAATATCAAACAGCCGAGAGAGAACCCTTGTGGTACAGGTGGCTAAACTAGTGGACGAGGCTTGACCACTAATCGACACAATCTAAACAGAATTACAAAAGTACAACTAGAACCACGCCAGTGCCTCGTCTGTCAGACTGATCATTGTTCTCAATCGTTCAAGTAGGATATCGTGATCAAAAGTGTCGAACGCAGCTGATAGATCCAGCTAGGGCCAGGGCTGTCAAATTCCAGTCATCTTTACTCAAGGATATCGTTGGTTACACGGAGATCAGATTCGTGGAGTGAAGTGGTTGAATTCCGACTAAAATGTTTCTGAAATATTACTTATTTTTAATCTGTGCTACAAGCTGATTAGCGACGATCTTTGCAAAAAATCTTTGACAAAAAAAGAAAACGAGAAACTTGGCGACAATTGGCTGGTACGCCATCAGATACTGAACCTTTTAAATTTTTATAAATAATTCATTGCATTTTATTTCAGTGCAGTTTACTTCACAGGACTAAGGGCATAATAAAAATTTGCTATGAAGTTTTTTCCTAATATGCTGCAACAGTTTTACTCGTCGGATATGGAGTGAGTAATTGATAGGTTTCCTACCTTCTTTGTTCAGACGTTTGGACGTCTGCATAATGACACTGTCACGATCTGCAAGCAGTAACTCACAGCCTGGATCTTCACGTATAGAACTCCTACAGGATTCGTCACGTGCTGTGGGTGCCATCATAAAAATAACTAAATAAAAATGGCTAATCACCATATAAAAAACTACCTGTTCTTTGCAATTGGACATACTTATTTCAAGACTAAAGCACAATTCGGATTTTTACTGTTTCAGTTAATGAAAATAGTTGGTTGCATAGGTATTCATATCAGCGACGATCGAAACACACTTAAAAGTGCCTGGCTTCAGGCTCCGAGGTCCTGGCAAATTATTTTTCCAGCTGCCTTTCCATTTTTCTACTCAGGCTCTCAAAGAGATAAAAGGCCACTTAAAAGCTTGCGGAACACACTCACAAGAATGAAACGCTTCTTATAAGAGAATCTACACGCACAGCTGAAATAAACTCTCCTTATTGCTTATGCCACTGTGCAACATGGTTCTGTCTAGGCTGGCTTAATGCAGTTGGGTGACAATCGGGCGGCACAGAAAGCGATCAAGCCTCTACAGTCATTGACGAATGGGAATGCAGCAAGATATCTATTAAATCCGAGAAATTAAAGTCTACTTTGCTAAAGGAGGCGATAAGGGTTTCACATGATCAACGTATATTGAGCAAGCTTCCAACTCTGAAACGAAGATCGGCTGATGAATGACGAGGCTGTTGAATCATCTAACCTAACGCACGCACACACGCACGCACGCACACACACACGCACACACACACACACACACACGCACACACAAATATATATCTATATATATAAATTTATGTGTTTTAAATAGATAAATATATGTATATATATATTAATGTCAGCAGATGAAGGTGTAATAGCATTACAAATTGCGAGCTTACCTGGGATATTTACTCTAGCAGAGTTACAAAGTTTTCTCGCACCGTTTTAAAAAATCTTAGACTGTAACATGCATAGATAAGCACATACTTATAGTTAATAACATTTCTCATCTTCTTATTGCTTTTCGCACTCCTACTATTTTTTTAGAACCTCATTGACATACAATCATGCGGTTACAAGAAATTTTTCACTGAGTATAAGTATGCTTCACCATGTCATTCCTGAAATACGGCCAACTTGAAGCTTATTTGCGACATTGGTCTTCAAATCCCTCAATTAGACCACGGCAAACATATTTGGAATGATTGTCGCTGAAGAGGTGTATTGTTGTCATTTTTTAATAAGCTATTGACTATACTGTGGTTGAGTTTGCCTCAATATCATAAAGATCAAAGGAGGTAATCATGCTTTTGTTTTGCCCTAGGTCGGGGCTCCCGAATACTAACGCGTGCTGATTTACATTTTATGTTGGCCTCTACATTTCTTTTAACAAACTGACTCACTTCCGAATGGCTAGTGCTTGAATGAGAGGATCTGTATGTCGATTGAACTGAAAATTACTCAGATATGTCAATCTAAAGCACTTGAGCGAACGCTCTTACGAAGTTGGCTTGATTAAATAAATAGATCTAGTTATATCAGAAAAAGGAAATATGTCGCGAACAAGTTCCATTTGAAATTTGTTTTGGCTACTTTAAACTAATTTAAGTCTCTTCATGCAAAGCGAAGAGGTAAGCTCGGTCAAAGTTAACAGTTTATACTTTAATGCATAAAACACAGCTGAATCTCGGTGCAAGAGTTAGCGAAAATTGTACAGAGGGTCTACTCGCTTTGTCGCTTGTCTGGGTGCAGCAATACTCACCAATGTTGAAACGAGGAATGAGACTTGCGCATGGTGGCTACTAAAGGTCCTCAGTAATTCTCCAGATTCTGCCAAGATCGGGGTCATGAGTGCAACATAGTGGCTCCTTGCCTAGATGAAGTACTTTGCCGAAAACACAGTAGGTGTATGCATGATTGCATTTATACACAACCTCTGGGAAAAGTGATTAAGGCACATGGAATAGGATATCACTTCTATGCTGACGATACTCAGCTGTATTTGTCATTGAAACCGTCGGAATCTGCTGTAGCAACTGAGAAAATGAATGCTTGCCTTGCCGATATTCGATCCTGGATGTCGGAAAACTTCCTTAAATTAAACGACGATAAAACCAAACTGCTGCTCATAGGACACCCTAAGCGTGTGGTTGGATTAGAAGGCTTTCGTCTTCTAATAGGTGATGCTACTGTGCGACCATCAACACGGATTCGAAATTTTAGGTGTCGTTTTCGACAGCTGCCTCAATTTCAAAAGCTTCATTCAGAAGACTGCCTCTACAGCTAGTCATCACATCCGATCCCTATCCAAGATTAGGAGCTGTCTCCCACAGTGGCCTGTAAAAAATCTAACTAGTACTTTAGTTCTGTCTCGGCTTGATTATTGTAATTCCCTTTTGGCTGGGCTGCCAAAGAAAGTTAATATGCCACTACAGCGGACTATAAATATATGGCTGCAAGGCTAGTCTTCAAGTCCGAGCGGTTTGAGCACGTGTCTCCTTTGCTGAAAGAGCTAGGATGGTTTCTGGTTGAGCAAAGGATACAGAGCAAAGTTCTTACGCTGACCCGCAAGGCCCGCCACGGCTTGGCTCCTTCGTACATAGCTGAACTGCTGCATCAGTTTCAGCCTGTTCGCGCCTCAGGTCCTGTATGGGCAATAAAGTAGCTGTCCCATTCCTCCACTTAAAGACAGTTGGCGACAGAAGCTTTAGCTCTGCAGGTCCTAGACTGTGGAACTCGTTTCCACAATTCTTACACCACGACAACTACTCTCCTACTGCCGACTATGGCACATCCTTTTCAGCGGTCCTGAGCTGCTACTTCTATGCTACTCACTACCTCAACTGCTCTCCTGGCTCTGTTATGCTTCCCACTTTCTCTTTGTTGCTTGAGACGAAGTCTGTTGGCTACCGAAAGCGTACCGAAAGCCGCTTAGGCTGTGAGTGGGCTATACAAAGCTCTCCTGCGTAACACCCACATGGTCTTTATGACTTTGTCGAGTTACTGACGGAGATACATTCCATTACATTACATTGGCGTTCCTTGCTGAGACGTGACGGGTGGCTGGTCGCGGCTGGCGACTCGTAGTTGCTGACTATGGCAGAGCTCGGCAGCCAATCTCAAGTGTGCTCGTCCATTTGCATAACAAATCCGCGTATTGGGCGTGCGGCTGTGCATTCGACAGCCGCAGACACCGCAGATCCATGCATCGCAGCTCCAGCTTAAGCCTATAATTAATAATATAAAATAAAAATATAATAATTATATATAATATATATTATAATAATAACTATAATTATATTATTATAAAATATATTATAAATAAATTATATTATATAAAAAATAAATTATAATATTATAAAATAATAATAATTATAATTATATATATATATAATTCACTTACTTGAAATCGAGAGTAAAAATTTCTTATTGCTAGTGCACATGTCCAGTTCATTCGGTTTAAACCAGCGATTGCGACGTACCTGCACCTGGTTGCTAATTATTATAATTTTGGAACTGTGAGTAGTAGAAAACCGTTTGCAGTCTCTTCCCTCTCAAAAGCTGTCAGGTTTAGCAAACGACGGTTTCAATATTTACACAAATAAAGCCAGTCGCGTGACGCCAGAGCGCGGGCTCGGGAATGAACCAGCTCACCAGGTGATCGTTGAGGTTCACGTTTCTGAGTGCTCTTATAGCGTGCGGATAACGTAATTTTCTATGAAGCTACGAGAAACATCTAGAAAATGCAATAAAATGTGCGATAATGGCATTGAAAGCGATAGCATTCTCCAGAATGTAATAAAATACCCATTAAAAATAAATAGATTCACGGCAGGCGGAAATGCGTCGAGGGTGGAATGGGGCTAGTTTCGCACGGCTGCCTCGTAGAGGGAACGCCGGAGCGGCACTTGGAAAGGCGCGCGCGACGCACTCAGCTGCATTCAGCCGAGGCATTCGCGCTCGAAGAGAGGCCGCCTGGCGTTTCTGCTGTGCTTTAAGCGGCCATGACGTAGCTTGCGAAGAAGAAGTACGGCCGGCTGTAGATGCCTCTGCTGCTGCTGCTGCGCTGCGCTGCGCTGCCGCGGCGCAGCGCCAGATCTACGCACGCTTCACCGTGCCAGCAGCTGACGCAATCTCGCAGCAGTAAACGCAGCGCTCGTAGCGGTACAAACCCCAGCCGACGCGCGAGAGAAATACTGGTGCCGCTCCGATCCTCGGGAGCGAGGCGTTCGAGCAGCATTCGGCGCACGCAGCGCCGATGCACGCAGGCACGGCTGACGGTGGCTGAACGCGGCATCAACGAAAAGCATAAAGAGATATATATTGAATAGAAAATATCAGTATATGTGGAGATGTAAAGAGAGATATATCGAGATAGAAAATCCGCATCCATAGAGCAGAGAAGTTTACTCGACTGCCGCGAAGGTTTCCAGATGTCTTGCATCGGCCGTGGCAGACATATCTGCAACGACTCACGCACGCAGAGCTGCAGCGCCGAAACAGCTCAGGAAAGCTCGACCAAACTGCTCGCCTAAGCTCGAACAAACGGCGCCGCCAAAACTCGAGCGCAAACTCTCGCCTCACGCTCAAAGTCTAAAGCTCAACTCAACAAATAGGACGATACGTCGCCCTCCTATGCCGCATAACCGTCGACTCTAACGTAACCAGTTTCTAGTCTTCATAGTTCAAGAACCATTAGTGATAAATATCTCGGCAGTGTCAGTCTGGCTGATATAGCTTGCCGCTGCTTTGCTGCCGTCAGTTGGCGGTTTTTGTCATTCTGCACGCACACTATGGCCTACGCGTGCGGTTATCTGTTGATCTGGTCAAGTCGGATTGGATTTTTTCTCCGATTTTGGATCTCCGATTTTGGGCGCTTAACTAGAGATGACTGCAAGACAGAACTTATTGTCATCTGTCGCTTCACAACATCTCCTGATGCTGTTCAAGACGCTGTTCAATCAGCTAGTATTTTCTTCTATTCAGCGACGTGCAAGCTCATTGGAAGTTCAGCCACACTCTGTATACTGAGCGTCCAGATGTCCAATTTAGTGACATTAAGTGCGATTACAAATCCAAGAGAAATCAAAGAAACAAACACGAGGCACGGATTACGCGGCTCATAACGAGGCTCCGAAGAGGCGCGCATTACGTTGCTCATAACGAGGCTCATACGAGGCGCGGATTACGTGGCTGAGCTCCAAACGGCCAAGCACAGTAAACGGCCGCATATTTTTGTTGGTGGAGATTTTCTTTCTGCCACCACTGACAGTAAGAAAAAGGAGGTAAGATTCAGTAGCTGCAAATAACTAGTGTAAAGAAAAGCTTTAACGTCACAGAATACTGTAGGTCAGCGTACGATAAAATCTCAGACCGGCTCCAGCTGGATCGTTCAGAATAAGTCTGCCACTCATCCCATATTCTGCGTGGACATCTGGTCGTAAACTAGCTGCTTCAATGTTCTACGCACGTAGCATGTATTGTCAATGGTAATAATGTACGCTGCAGGTTAATGCTGCGTGGTTGAGCAATTTTTGAATTCTTATTGGGTCACACTGATATATTAAAGTAAGGCTTTACGGCGGTTCTGAGCTGCTACTTCCATGCTACTCACTACCTCAAGTGCTTTCCTGACTCTGATACGCCTCCCACATTCTCTTTGTTGCGCGCTTAGGCTGTGAGTGTGCTATGCAAAACTCTCCTGCGTAACACTCACATGGTCTTTATGACTTTGTGGAGTTGCAGACGGAGATACATTACATTACATTACAAGGCCGTCGCGTATGCCTTCTGCCCTACTGATACCCTTTCCCCTGCCGATTACCAGCTCTAAGCTACGTTCAATCTTTTAGGAAAGCTGTTCATAAATGAATGTTTAATTAGATTCATCTCATCTGAGGAATCGTTGTCCAGCGGTTTGAGTTACCAGTTCTGGCAAGCGATTCACGTCGGAGATTAACTTCACCAGGTCTGGACACGACCTCGGCAGTTAGGAATATATGTTGGCTATCTACACACTAGATTAAACTAACTAGATTGTAGCCGAAAATTAATTTACCTTTACAACGTGTTCTTTTGAGATTAGCGGGGTGGGCATAATAAACTGACAGAAATATCTCTCCGTGGGCCTTTGACTAAACATGAGAAACTACGTTTAAATATCAAACGAACAAATAGCTTTTCGGTTGCTGGACACCAAAATGATGATAAAATAAATCTTTTATTGATACGATTTATTATATATGATATGTATATATATTATATATATATATATATGTGATTTATTATATATGATATATTATTATATGATTTATTAATTATTTATATTTATCTCCAAAAACGAAGGCATTTGATCGCATGAGGAGGCTCTGAAAAAATGCGCAGTCGAGCTGAAAATCGAACAGCCGGCAGGCATGACTTCCTGAAGCTAAGCCTTCGTAGGAGCAGGCAGAGTCGTCCTCTGTCCTCTAGTCTCTATCCTCTGTCCTAGAGTCTCTGTCCTCTGTCCTCTAGTCTCTGTGTCCTCTGTCCTCTAGTCTCTGTCCTCTGTCCTCTAGTCTCTGCCCTCTTTCCTAGAGTCTCTGCCCTCTGTCCTAGAGTCTCTGTCCTCGCCGCCACGGCGTCTCTCTCGCTCTTCACTTGCATGTCTCTGCACGTGAAGAATTTCACTTCATCTGAAGTTGCTGCGTAAAATAGCTAGTTTTATTCGCCGTCAATGAACTGATCTTGGTGATGGTGGTAGTTCAATAGTGAATAGGCCGCGCGTGCTATCCAGGCATCAGTGCGTTTTCATGCACGTTGCCCTGGCATCGCATTTACAGTTTTCTCTACTCCCTCTTCTTATAGAGCTGACTGATATTCCAAGGCGACCTCTCGTTAGACGACCATATCAGCTCCACAGTCAAATCTGCCTATTTTCAGCTTCATAACATTGCTAAAATTCGGGCTTGTTTAGATAAGGATACCACGTCTAACTTGGTCCATGCATTCGTGACATCTCGTCTCGACTTCTGTAACTCGCTGCCTCTACAGCTAGCCATCACATCCGATCCCTATCCAAGATAAGAAGCTGTCTCCCACAGTGGCTTGTAAAAAATTTAACTAGCTCTTTAGTTCTGTCTCGGCTTGATTATTGTAATTCCCTTTTGGGTGGGCTACCAAAGAAAGCTATTATGCCACTACAGCGGACTATGAATATGGCTGCAAGGCTGGTCTTCAAGTCCCAGCGGTTTGAGCACGTGTCTCCTTTGTTGAAAGAGCTAGGATGGTTTCCGGTTGAGCAAAGGATACAGAGCAAAGTTCTTATGCTGACCTACAAGGCCCGCCACGGCTTGGCTCCTTCGTACCTAGCTGAACTGCTGCATCAGTTTCAGCCTGTTCGCGCCCTCAGGTCCTGTGTGGACAATAAATTAGCTGTCCCATTCCTCCGCTTAAAGACAGTTGGCGACAGAAGCTTTAGCTCTGCAGGTCCTAGACTGTGGAACTCGCTTCCACAATTCTAACGCAAAGACATCTACTCTCCAACTGCCGACTATGGCACATCTTTTCAGCGGTCCTGAACTGCTACTTCTATGCTACTCACTACCTCAACTGCTCTCCTAACTCTGCTATGCTTCCCACTTTCTCTTTGTTGCGTGAGACGAAGTCTGTTGGCTACCGAATGCGTACCGAAAGCCGCTTAGGCTGTGAGTGCGCTATACAAAACTCTCCTGCGTAACACTCACATGGTCTTTATGACTTTGTGGAGTTACTGACGGAGATACATTACATTACATTACTACTTACTGGCCTACCAGAATGTGCGATCAGGCGATTGCAGCAGGTGCAAAACTCTGCAGCTAGACTTGACTGTCGTGAGCGTCGCAGTTGCCACATTACTCCACTTCTCGCCGACCTGCACTGGCTACCAGTCAAGCAACGGATTGACTTCAAAGTTTTATCGCTCACTTTTAGGTCCCTTCATTCTATGGCTCCAGCCTATCTCCCCAACGTACTACCCCATCAGTCCAAGCATCGTACCACCCGCTTTTCGGAATCCAACAGTCTAGAAATACCTCGTACGAACCTTAAATTCTTTGGAGACCGTGCATTTAGTTCGTATGCTCCCAAAGCCTGGAACTCCCTCCCGACCTGCGTCAGAACATCCCCTGACCTGACTACATTTAAAAGGAACTTAAAAACACCTATTTAGGACAGCATTTAGTGGGTCCCTGTGATTCGTCCTTCATGTGCTTATGCGTGATGACACTGTGCATGCTGCCACTAACCATTCCCTTTGCAGCAAATGTAAAGCGCCTAGAAAGAGATTAAGTTCTCTGAGGGTGCTTTATCAAGTACATTATTATTATTATTGCTAGCAGACAAAGCCGTACCATATTCCCGACTCTATCGAACTCCATCGGTAATTCGACAAAAACACTGAAGGAGATAGCCTATTTAACCGACTTGGCGATGCTAGCAATAGTAAGAATAAGTCGTTTGTATAGCGGCCTTAGAGAACGCATTCTCTATCCAGGTACTTTACAGCCCATTGCAAGATATTTAAAGTGAACATGCGGCGATCGACATGCACGTATCAATCGTGCAAAATAATCAAATAAGTATCGTGCGAGCTTGCTAACTCAAGCACGACGAGACTTTGGGTCACCCAGGAGTAAGACCCGTGGCTAATACATGCATGCACTGCATCCGACACTGGTAATCACGAAAAGCATACCCCGGAACAGAAAAAAAAGATGAGCTCACCTAGGGTGAAGTGTAAGTGGACTTTAACGGCTGCGTCTTTAGCTGAGACTTATACAAGTGTAAGGTCATCAAAGGTCGAAGCTGACGTAGCTGAGAGTGAGCTCTAAGTGTTCCAGGGAATTTGGGCATGCCTGGTATACAATACGTCGCCCGGCTAAGCTTCATAATGCGCAATAGCGGCACAAAAAGAGCCCAAAAAAGAGCGCAAAAAGGAGGAAATAATGGAGGACAGCTCACACTGACGAAGCAAAAGCGACGAAGAGCGGCAGGCAGGTTTGAAGCCTCTCTCTTTTAATTGCCAATGCATCATGGGAGCTAATGCGATTTCAGCCGGTAGCTGGCTGCAGGCTTTTGGGGCACACCAACTTAAAGCGAAGTCTCCAAAAGACTAGCGGTGCACAGAAGAACAGCAAAATGACCGGGGTCCAAGGAGCCAGTGGTAAGATGCGAAGTCCGGAGGCCCGGAAGTAACACGTCAGGTCGGCCGAAGCAAGAGGATGATGGGGGCGTAAATGTGTGCGACATAATTTGCAAGTCAACGCTCTGTCAAATGAGGAGCCAGCGGACTGGAGGCGCAGACACGTGCAATGGTGTACTGCGGCAGAGGCGACGTGCGCGGTGGCAGTCTTTTTTGAAAGTTTACCTGCTCAGACGCTACTCACTTCGGTATTGTTGCTGGGAACGCGAGCACTTCGTGACTGAGCAAGGTTTGCTCAAGTTATTACGGCCAATCGTCGACTTGTTGCTGGCAAAAAACGCAAGGTCAAGGATAAACCTACTCTGCTAGCTACATTGGGGGAGCCGGTAAGTCAATGCATCTCAGAGGTAGAACGCTGGCTGTGAGATCTAGATTGCTGGCCATCTTCTTAAACTGCGACGCAGGCATCAGAGTGAACGCAGCAGGGCAAGGCTTGGAGGTAGACGTCGAGGTACAACATAGAACAAAGGTTTACGACTCTATGGATGACGATTGACCGTGAGGATTGACATGCACTCTGACCGTATGCGTTGCTTTTGTTGTTGTTGTTGTTGTTTTTGTATCTCCGTCAGTAACTCCACAAAGTCATAAAGACCATGTGGTTGTTACGCAGGAGAGTTTCGTATAGCGCACTCACAGCCTAAGCGGCTTTCGGTACGCATTCGGTGGCCAAGAGACTTCGTCTCACGCAACAAAGAGAAAGTGGGAAGCATAACAGAGCCAGGAGAGCAGTTGAGGTAGTGAGTAGCATAGAAGTAGCAGCTCAGGACCGCTGAAAAAGATGTGCCATAGTCGGCAGTTGGAGAGTAGATGTCGTTGCGTAAGAATTGCGGAAGCGAGTTCCACAGTCTAGGAGTTGCTGGCTAAAATGCTAGTAAAACAAGATCCGATCGACCATGTATGCACGGACCACTATGTACGGCGATAACTAGCTGGCAGTTTTTAAAATATGGTTGATGGCAGATAACAGCGTTTTAGGATTGTACATGCGCGAGTCCGCTAGACTCCTACAGAGGGTGTTAAGTGGATTGCCAGCAAATAACTTTTGCATTTTTACCTGGTAATCCTGCCAAAAAAATGAAACACTGTCGACCAAAATATCGTCTGACTAATTTTTCATGTCCGCTAAGGCATGCTTTGTAGTTTTATCGTCTGCCTGTCCCAAGTATCAGCACAGAGGGCCACTCTAGTACATTATCTATGGTTTTTTCAACTTGACCATATTCTTACATTTAAGTTAAACGGCTGAGTAAGCCGCATGCCGTCTGGATGATGGCCATAAAAGAAAATTCTCTTCAAGAACAGCTTTACTATCAAGGCTACTACGCGGGTGTGGAGATGCAGATTTCTCTACAACTTTCGCAAATCCTAATCGGCTTTCGGCGGTATCCCGTAGCCAATAGAATTCATCTCACGCCGCAGAGACGAAATGTGAGAGACAGAGAACAGTATCTCGGTTAGGAGAACTGCACATGAAGTAAGCGTCGAACTTGCACTCTAGATCCATAAATGTTCCATGTCTTCAGGACTCCAGGCGGGTGGCAAACTCGGCCGCTCGTCTGGTCTGTCGTCCACGACGCAGCTGCCACATCGCATCACTTCCGTTCACATCGCGTCACTTCCGTTCACATCGCAACACTTCCATCGGAGCTTCGCTTGCTCCTCATCCGGCACTGAACCAATTTCACGAACCCCAGGCTGGCTTACAGGTCACTGCTCCTGCTAGCACCGACCTCAATGACCCTCCTGCGTCACGCTCTCGCACCACAGTCCCGCCTCCTCGGCTTTCCGCCATCCTCCCACCGAGTTCCCTAGCGCAAAATTGAAAGCATTTGTTGACTGAGCATTCAGCTCGTGTGCATCGAAAGTTTGGAACGCGCTTCAGACTTCTGTCATTCCTTGAATACACACATATGCATGTGCGTCATTTAAGCCTTAGCTAAAGAATCTTCAACGATGTTTAGCTTTGCCGTGGGCCTTCTTGTTCCGTTGTGCTTAGCGTGCTACCGACCCGTAAACGAGTCGGTGCATTTTACTAACCCAGGGCCCTACCAAATGATTACATCGAGTGTTGTTTGTTCTGTCGTATGATGGTCTAAGAATGATACGAGATGGCTTTAGAAAGTTTCCCAAGCATGATATCGTCCCTGCCAGTGACCCGTTGTTGTCCCTGTCAGTGACCCGTCCCTGACCTTGTCAGTGACCCGCAGGTATTGCTTCTCGTGCAGCAAGTTGTAAGGTGCCTCCTTCATAGAGATCATTAGCTCGCTTCGCTCACCGTGCAGACGACTTACTGCTTTTATAACTACTATACAAGTAGTTGACCAAAGCTGCTGGAAAGAATGTCCCTAAGTCGGCCGTAAGAGTATGCAAGTCGTCGAGCGAGAATCGCGCGAGAATCGCCACAGTTTAGGATCCGCTGAGCAGAGTAGCTGCTGTCCCCAAACATTACGCTAAATGCGTTCGCGGCTAATTTATTGTCCAGCGAGGACTGATAGGGGACGAGGGGGCCACGAGTGGAAGCTGGAAGCTGCCGGAGTAATTCATTGCAGAGCGATGGCCGCTCCTGTTGGTCGATAGAAGGATTCCGGGAGTCGTAGCAGCTCGATTACCAGAAGAGACGAGCGATTGGAGAGCTACCGGATTCGAAGATCGACCTGTCGCAACACCGAAGACAAGAGAGTACAGGACCTTCTTCCTCCTGAAAGGCGACACGTCAGCAGCGCGCCGAAGGCGCTATTCCGGCAAAAATAGCGTGCCGGCCCACCTACACCTCTGCGAAGGCCGGCATCTCTTAACAGACCGGAAGCTCATCCTGCCGGCTATTTAAAGCGGTGGTACCGACGGCCGTTGCGAGCGTCTCCACAAGCTCGCGGGGGGGGGGGGGGCAGTGCATTCGGCACGCAGCTGCAGCACGTCTTTTTCACAGCCGGCTCGATCACTTAGCGAGGCAGCTCCAGCTGCAGACGGAGCTGACGCACAAAGCCCGGCTTCCTTCCTTCCGGCGCAGCCGCCGCCGCTCGCTTTTCCAAGCCTGCGCAAGCGAATAGGCATTTCTGCGGGATGGTGCGTGCATTTTGGCGCGTGCAGCTTCAAACTCTTCAGAAATAAGGCAAATTCCAGTTTTCCTTCAGTTGGAGCTAAAACGTCTATCGATTGGCAGCGTGCTTGCCCAAGCGCAGCCCAAGTCGCTTCAAGAGATTTCTTCGTAGGGCGTCAGCCAGCAGTGCTCTTAGATCGGACTAAATTAGCGACCCGGGCATTGAGCGACTTCTTGGTGCAGCTTCAGTTCTCCTCATTGGAAGAACTACTAGTTTTTCTGTTAGACTTTATCGACGGCGGTTTTCTCGTTTCGCGGGCTAATAGATTCTGGGTTTTCAAAAAAATAGGATACGAATCATTAGAATCATAATTAGTCATCCGTATAGCGTCCTAGGAGAAATTAAATCGCCAAACCGATGCTTTTAATCTCACAGCAGGAGAAGTAATAGTAAGTAATTAATAAAAAGCAATTTATCATGCTTAGGTAAGCAGGCAAAAACACACCACTATAATTCTAAGGCACACAAAAGACTCGCAGCCACTGATTACTAAGTCCCCCGATAATTAGCACTCGCTCAAAATGCTCAGGCGAGGAAAACACACAGGAAAAAAGACAGGTCCTCTGGGACGCAATTCAAAAGCATATCGCTGTTTAATTTACTAATGATCTGCAAAGTTTCATAGCACACAACTACAAAAGAATTAATCGGAAAGAGCAAAGGGTGTGTTGAATAATATGAAGCCTTTTTTGAATAATGTCATCAAATCTAATGAAGACTAGGTTATTTCAGTCAGTAGTGAGTTCTACGATTTGCGAGTCTCGCAGCTGAATACACGTTTCCCGGAGCTTTGAAGTTTACACGTTTCCCGGAGCTTTGAAGTTAGTTACGGATGCACTGATGTTTCCAGTGGTGGTTGAAGAAAGTTTTTTGACGGCACGCCTTCGAATTCAAGTCAGGATTTAGTTTTTGGAGGAGGCTATAATTTCTTGTGGAAAGATAGCCATACTTGTATCAGGTGGGCTGAAGGCTTACCAGGTGGTGCAAATTCTCAGCACAAGCACAAGTTTGCCCTGGTGAATTAGGTGCTCGCTCTGACCAAGATCGTGGGCCGAGGTCGTGGGCTCGAGCTCCGTATCCGTATTTGAGGCGTCTGAAGATTTGATTCCGTCTCTTATCTCGGGGCTCTGCAAAAATAAACTATATTATTGTTAATATCAATATTAGATTTTGCTTCCAAATCTACCACCGTGCTGGAGGGGAGCTAAAAAGAAACTGAATTTCCGGGCTTCCCAATTTCTGTGATTATAACCCCAACAACACTTACTCATCCACTTCATGAAAAAGTTCCTGGCTAACAACCTGACCTTGTGGCCGTATTCAGCAACTGCATAGGTAGACAAGTAGCGGCTTTTTCAGACCCAATGAAGACCTACCGGAAGCCACGTGACTGAATCTTACGATTTTTATGCAAACTGTTAGTTTCAGTGGATACCTATGCTCGGGTAAGAAATCGTGTTGCTTTATGGACTTGAACACAAGGACTCCATAATGCCAAAAATGCACCGATGGGATAGAACCAGTATTTTAAAGGCCAGTCTGATTGCATGTATTCACTAAAACCAACAACTATTAGATGTTAGCTGTGTTTACCATGCTTTCTGATTTTCCATTAAGAAGATAGCCGAACAGATAGCCGCAGCCTAAATAATAAACAGACTCGGGGAGAGCTGTACTGGCATGCCGCGTCCGGTTGCAGCCATTTTTTCGGCGGGCGTCAGGTTGCCAGCTGCTTTTCCAGACGCCGAGAACGGTCAGCGTTCTGAGGTCGTAAACCAAATAAACACATGCCGTACTCAATGGCCCCGTACTATCCCGTCAACTGACCGAGCGCAGGACCCAGACAGCTACTGGATATTCATTGATAAGCTTGCGGCACTGCTGGGAATCTTAGACGTCGTGGCAGTAATTAGCTTTGTTATCGTGTGCACCGATGGCGAACGCGACGTGCGACGCGACCTTTCGGCCTGTCACCGTCTCTCGCTCTCTCGCGACAATGATGGCATGAAGCGAGTTCTAAAATACATAGCCTCACTGGGATCCATATGGCTCGACTGATAAAGTAAGAAAGCCAAAACGCTACGATCGAAAAAACGGCCGCACCCTAGTCACGCTAGCATGACGTCCGGAGTCTTCTTGGCGTCTCCACCGGTGCGAAACGGCAGCTTTTAGCTGCTCAATCAGCCAAGTGGATCTAGCCGCCCTAAGCGCTTTTGTCATTTAAGGCAGAGCTCAAACGTGAGCGAAGCATCGTCATCGTCGTAGCTAGAGCGCCGCTGCTGCTGCTGCTGCAAGGAGAACCGCAGGGAACTCCAGAACTCCGTGCGGCCCGAGCTTTAACAACACGATGAAGCTACAGCTGCAGCAGACCTGAAGGTATTGCCGCTCAAAGAGAGTGGTCATCCCGAACAGTCAAGCACGGCACGCTTCTGCACCCAAAGTCCAATGAATTCAGATAGCAATGTGCGAAGTGCAAACAAGAGTTCAAGCCTTTGTTATTAGTGAAAGCCTGGAGATGTCAGGCTCCAGACAACCTCTCAAATCTTTCTTAAGATCACGTAACGTAAGCTTTTCAGATAGTGCGCACAGCAACTATGTTTCCACCCTCACAAATTATTGCGACACAGCTAATCGTACCTTTCTTATTAGATAATTTAATCGCGCTTCCCTTGCAGCACGTGTAAAGTGCCAAACAAGAGATTACGTTCTCGGAGGGTGCAATACAAATGAATTATGAAGATTATTATTATTATCCTGCCAGGCCTGTCTTAACTTGCTTTAAAGTTGTTAGTCTCAGTACGAAGATATGTCAACCTATCGAAACAGGCCTGTCTTAACTTGCCTTGCAGTAGATACTTAAAGCTGTTAGTCTCAGTACACAAAGATGTCAACCTATCGAAACACGTCAGTGGACAATCTATATCGCACTAAAACGTTAACGTGATCCGCTAAAATAAAATAAATGTTTGGGATTCCGCGCAAAAGCACTGATGAATAAACACATCGACAGAAACCCAAACATGTACGTTCTCGCAAATGCATATATGTATTCGTGTATGTGTTCGTGTGCATGCATGCATTCGCGCATGTGTCTGCATGCATGAGTCTGTGCATGCATGCGTGTGTCTGTTTGTGAGAGTGTGTGTGTGTGCGTGCGCGCGCACGCACGCGTGCGTGTGTGTGTGTTTGTGTGTGTGTGTGCGTGTTTGGATGTGTGTGGATGTGTGTGGATGTGTGTGTGCGTGTGTGCGTGCGTGTGTGTGTGTGTGTGTTTGTGTGTGTGTGTGTGTGTGTGTGTGTGTGTGTGTGTAGTACTGCCAAAAAAATCTTTACACCCAGTTTCAGCCAGGTAGGTAGATAGAACAAGATAAATCGCAAAAGCCATCACTATTGAAATAAGATAAAGCATGCCTCAGTTAAAGCAGTTTATCGTACACAAAATTGCTATTAAACCAAATAAATTAGTAGATTTTTGCTTCTCCGCGATTCTGTATAACGGCGAAGAGCATCCTAGGCATTGACCCCAGCAATGTTCCACATACGTCAGTTGTTAAACATACGTCTGATTCTCTGCCATTCCTTCTGTAGAAGTTCGAATAATTCATTGCAATTTCAAGAAGACGTTTTCGAGTATTTTAAGCTCCAGCTCCTGCGCCAAAAATGTTCGACGGGGTTCAAATCTGGACTCTGACTAGGCCATTCCAAAATTCGGAAGTGATGGCAGCTTTGACGCATGAGGATTATAAGCAACGTATTTTAGCATGCCTGCGCTGTGCTTCGGATCAGTTTCCTATTGCCAAACAAAGTCCATACCATGTATGCTATGAGCTGATGGAATACTAACATTCTTAACCATGTCCATGTAGCATTCTGCATTCATTATCCAGGACCCGGTGCAAGCTTCCTGTTGCAGCAGCTTTAAAGCAACCCGACACCATTACCCCACCACTACCGCATTTCGCCATTTTGCAGACAAACATCTACATATGCTTCTTTCCTCATGATCGCATGATCCTCATGATCGCTGAGTGCCCCACAAGGTAGCAAAGAAGGTGAAATTAGATTCGTCAGTTCTTCCACAGAACTTCGAACCACTCAGCTGGGATCCAGTGCAGGTATATATATATATATATATATATATATATATATATATATATATATATATATATATATATATATATATATATATATATATATATATATATATATATATATATATATATATATATATATATATATATATATATATATACCACGTATATATATATATACCATGCATATATACACACCATATATATAATGATACCACCACGGATATATATAAATATATATATATATATATATATATATATATATATATATATATATATATATATATATATATATATATACATACATACATACATACATATATATATATATATATATGTATGTATGTATGTATATATATATATCCGTGGTATCGTTGGAGTATGAGGTACCTCAGGGCTGGGCTGTATGCTTGGTCTGCTTATTTTCACAGTTCATACTCTGCCTCTTGTCGACGGGATTGCCCGGAAAAATATAGGCTTTCACTTCCGTACAGGTGAAACTCAGTTGTACCTTTGTTAAGATCCCTCCTAGCCTTCTAGCAAGTCAAATGTTCTCAACTCCCATGTAGCATGTATAGCTGACATCAGCACTCACATAGTCCTTATGGCTTTGTGGAGTTGCAGACGGAGTTACATTACATTGCACTGCATTGCATGGATGGCAGCAAACTTCCTTAAATTGAATGACGATACAAACGACTTACTAGTTATTGGCAAACCAAGTGCGACTTGGAAATGAAAAAAATAACACTCAAAATCGGCTTTACCGGCATTTATCCTATTGCATCTGCACGAAATCTAGATTTTGTGTTCCAAAAAGACCTTTCACTAGACAACGACACCAGCTCAACAGTCAAGTCTGCTTACTTTAAGCTACATAACATTACTACAATTTGGGCTTGTTTAGACAAGCAAAGTGCATCCCAATCGGACCTGGAATTTGTTAGAACCCTACTTGACTTCTGTAACTCACTACTTGCTGGTATACCGGCCTGTGCAGTTTTGCACTTGCAGCTGATGCAACACTCTGCAGCTATACTTGTCTGTCGTGAGGTTCGCAGCTGCCACATTACACCATTTCTCACCGACCTGCGCTAGCTCTCAATCAAGCAGCGTCTCGACTTCAAAGTCATTCTGTGGCTCCAGCCTACCTATCAGAACTAATCTCTCGCCAGGCTAGGCTTAGTACCATCCGCTTTTCTGAATCAAATCGTTTACCAATAACTCGTGCGAACCTCATATCCTTTGGATACCGAGCTTTTAGTTCGCAAGCTCCTAAAGCCTGGAACTCATTCTCGACTGTCGTCACGACACCCACTGACTTTACGGCACTTAAAAAGAAGATAAAAGCTCACATGTTTTTCACAGGATTTATATCTATCTTTATAGCTATCGTGATTTTTTCTCTTTGTGTGCTGACAGTGTGCCGGCTACCAAAAGCCATATTTTACATGCTGACACGGTGCACGTCACCTCTAACGAAGATTCTATGCTCGTAGACATTGTGCACGTTACTGCTAATCATTTGAGCAATCAGTTGTCTACAGTACATGCAGAGCTCCTATAAATAGTCCAAGCTCCGTTTGGGCTTTATACAAATGCATTATTAATAATATTCTTATCCAAAGCAGGAGACATGCCACGGTAACGTCCACTAAGAAGTGTAAGGGTGAGTTCTGATGACTAGACTCTGAAGGACGAAACAATTGTTCGCAGTCTGCAAAGGAAGGATATTATGGGGCGGCTTATTTGATTTCTAGAGAGTGCTCGACCCTGAGTCGAGCCAAGGGAGAGGCAACTGCAGGCAATTGCACAGAAATTGAGCCCAACATTGAAATCCGTAGTGCGACTTTTAGCTCTAAGTGACAAGATTGACTTCCATTTATAGTTCGACAAGGTCTGCACAAACTCTAGCGTAGCCGAGACGTGGCTGAGTTTCTTAGATCTAAAGACCATCCAAGAGCCATGTTTAAGATATCTACCATGGACTGTTGCAGGAAATTTCCTCAGATGTTCTACAGCAGGGTGACAATAGCCAGATAAAGGACCAGATGCACTAGAAGCCAGTGTCTTAAGCTGACCTTTATTTTATTGTTATTATTGGTATTATCATTCTTGTTCTGGAAAGGTGACTAAAGTGTTAGCTGAATGTCAAAGCGAACTTTGGTCGAGTGATGACAAAAGATGAGACCGACTTAAAAAGATTCGAACTACGAGTAAACATCAAACACATATCTGTGGGTTATAAACTCGGTCTTCGTAATTTTGTCCTCGAATTTAGCAGTTTTAGACGATTAATTGGAAGATTTATTTAATTCATTTTAATTTAATTTTTATTTTATTTAATTTTAATTTACTTATTTAATTTATTCTTTTTCGAGGAAGAAGCCGCAGCTCAGAAGTCAGCAAAAGTAAAGTTCAAGAAGTTCTAGGAGCTAATGTATCCAATATTTTCCAAACATTGCTTTCGCAGATCTTAAAAAGCACCGATTACGACTTTAGAAAACAGTTTCCATGCTGGATTCGTAGATTTTATTATTTAACGACTCGTAGAATTCTTTTGATTGAACGGGAAAGGTTTTTAAACTTCAGAATTGTATTTTTTCACAAATCTCTGCACATAACAACAGTAAACTAACTTTTTCAGGCTGCAGAAAGATTTAGAAAAATAGAGCAGCGCTTGATTGATTTTGATGCTCATGGGATTTCAGGTATAAAGCAAAACAGACTACATATAGGTAATGCGACAAAGTTAATAATAATTTAATTGAACTAGCTCTATTTCAGGCTATTCGCGCTTCCTTTTTGTACAGGAGTTGACTGCTTTCTTGGTAGACATTTATGACTGACCTCCAGCCGAGATCTAAATGACTTTTGGAAGTTGAAGTAAATTACTTTTTTATTTTACGCGACGCATTTCACAATGACGTCAAGCATGCAATACCACGCTTCCTTTGCAGCAAAGGTAAATTGCCTAGAACAAAGTTGAGTTCTCTGAGGGTGCTATAAACTGTATTTTTGTTATTATTAACCTGATTATCAACTCTCGTCTAGCCACTAGAGTCCAAAGATAACTAATTGCAGGCTCTTCAGGAAATCAGCCGAGAATTACAAGAACATTTCCAAAATATAATACACAACGAGCTCTTGAAAAATATTACAATATTTCTGCATTTCTTTTAGAATCTTGGTCATAATTGAAGGCCAATATGTCCGTCCCGCACCAATGTTGAGTTGACATGTCCTTTCGGTTCGCTAGTAGCAGGCCAGGAAAAGCTGATTTCTTCTCGCTTTCGAATCCTATGGGTTCATTCAGTAGGAGCACTCCAAACCGTAGGCCACTGGGTTGACATTTTAAATTTGAAACGGCCAATGAGGTTAGCTGATTTAGCGGCTTCCTTTTTTTCATAGCGACAGAAGAGCGCAAGCGGCTATCGTCACCGCTTGCAGCGGCGGGCAATAAACGGTCGCCCACAGCTTCCTTCAACTGAAACACGCGACCTCGATCTCGTTTCGTGAAGAGCGAGCGCATTCTGTACGATACATATGCTGCACCGTAGGCTGTTATTGGAGCTCCGCTTGCTTCTAATGTCTATTGTCAGGAGAAAAGGCGACGCTACAGTTGGGTCAAGGTGAGCACCCACACTGCTGCACCGCTGCGAAATGTAAACTGCACGGGCCGTTCGAATCTCGCTCCGCTGCTGCAGTAGGATAAGGCTCCCAGCGGCGCGAAAGCGAGAAGCTCTGCAGTGCCCCACCCCAGGTGACCCACGTGACCCCGCGTGACCTTGTCGCGGCTTTCGGCGCTCTTAAGGCCGCACGAATAGCTATTGCAATTTGGTCTAGTGAGTCGCCTGGAGCGGCAGATTTATCGGCTTAATTTCTCTGGGGCTTGCAGTGGCGCAGTAAAACGCTCTGTGCACTTGGCATAGACTATTTATTGGATTTTTAGTGCCAGAAGCCATCCGAGGCAGTCTGCAGACTTCCAGCAGCATTCAGTTGGCAAGATGCAGAGGAGAATTGCTCCCGAAATCGTAAATGCGGGAATGCCGTCCAAAGTGACTCGCCACAACGCAGCCGCAGCAATCGCAGCTGCGGCTGCCCACCGGCCACGCTTCCCTTTGGTCCTAATTTGGATTCGTGTGTTCGGCTCGCCGGCCATTTTCCAACAGCGGCTGGTTCGGAGTTCAAGAGGCTCTCAATAAATAGATCAATCCGCGGTCAATCCCATTCGCCAGCTGCCGTTTCGGCAATCCCACGCTCCGAGTCCAGCTATGCAATGATGCGGAAGAAATCAGCCAAATTTATTAGCAATTACTTTACGCCGCTGCCTGTCGAGATTTACACCGTGGGCAATACAAAGAAGCCAATGCACGGCTCGTCGCCCACGCTCTCGTACGTGCGGCGCTAATTTCTATTGGCTGCACGTAATCGGCTAGAAATTTTGCAAACATTCGCGCTACCGCTCGCCGCGCATTGGCTGCGGCGGTCTGTTGTTGGCTTGTTATTCATCTTGCTTGTTTATCAAGCATGATATAACTCACTATTCAATTGTATTTCCATTTGCAGCAAATGTAAAGCGCCTAGAAAGAGATTGAGTTCTCTGAGGGTGCTTTATCAAGTGCATTATTATTATTATTATTATCATTATTGCCCAACAATCTAGCGGCGACGGACAGCTTAACGTTACCTTTTTAGCCATAACAAGTCAGTGTGTAAGCCTGCTGGACAAGCAAGTCACTACCTCGTCCCAAAATAAATGTAAAGCGCCTAGAAAGAGATTGAGTTCTCTGAGGGTGCTTTGTTAAGTATATCATTGTTATTATAGAGGCGGAAATGATCCGTCATCCTGAAAGCAGCCGCCAGGGCGAAATTCCGATTCACATGACGTCAACCTTTCGGCTTCCTGCTTCCGATTCGCTCAGCGATAGCCTCGAGCTCTAACGCTGGTAGTGCTTTGAGGCTCGCACCGCATCTCATCACGTGACGAATCCTCATCACGTGACGAATCCTCGTCACATGATGAATCCTCATTCTGCTCGGTATTATCGGTAAGTATTTGGCATGGAGCCGTACGAGGTGCTAATCCCTGTACAGGAGCTTTGCAACAAGCCGGAAGAGAAGCGGTGACGGATAGTTAATGAAAACCAAGATGTCGTGCATCGGCTAGCACGCGAAAGCACGCAACTATCACGCTAACATGTGCTACAGAATTGCTGAGAATAATTCATTTGTATAGCACCCTAATCTAAGCGTATGTCTATCCAGGCACTTTACCTTTACATATGCCGCATGGTTCGGGCTTACGAGCTTGGTCGTAAAAAGTGTTCCTCTTACCACTCCATAATAGCATTGCGGCAAAAGACTCACTGCTAATAATTGTAAAGCATGACCCCGATTAGCATTACTCACTCAATCATGCCCGTGCAACCAAAGCTAATTATAATATTATAATATTAAAGATAATATTAATATTAATATTAATGATAATATTAAAGAAAAAGATACTTATAGGCGGGCGCTAAGTAAAAGCATTTCGCTGTTATGTAATGTAGCGTACCGTATTTTTGCGAGTATAGGTCGCAATTTTTTCCAATTTTCTTTTGAAAAATAAACCCATGACTAATACACTGCAAGTCAGTGTCAGTCGCTGACAATGTTCAGAGGACTATGAAAATGTTTGCAGTGGTACTGATGACGAGTTTCTCGCTAACTGTATGATTAAAGCAAACTTAAATTAATACAAAATGAGCTATACATTCGGTAATACTATTTTTCTATACCATCTTTAAAAAAAGATTTTTCCACGAATTTAGGCTGCGACTTATACTCGAAAAAATACGGTATCTCCGTGTGAACTCTACAAAGCCACGTAGACTATGTGGCTGTTGCACATGATGGTTTTTTGTACAGCACACTCAGAGCCTTAATGGCTTTCGGTATGCATTCGGTAGCCAACAGAATTCATCTCAAGCAAAAAAGAGAAAGTGAGAACCATAGATGAGTCAGTAGAGAGGAGAGCCGTTTAGGTATTGAGTAAAATGGAAGTAGCAGCTCAGGATGGCTGGAAAGGATGTCATGATGTGCCATAGTCGGCAGCCGGAGAGTAGTTGTCGTTGCGTAAGAATCGTGGAAGTGAGTTCCGCAGTCTAGGACCTGCTTAGCGAAAGCTTCTGTCACCAACGGTCTTTAGGCAGAGGAGTGGAATGGCTAATTTATCGTCCATACAGGACCTGAGGGCGCGATGAGGCTGAAGCTCACGCAGTAGTTCAGCTAGGTATGGAGGAGTCCAGCCATGTGCTGTTGCCCTTAGTAACGACGCCCAGCCATGTACCCGTGCAAAGCGCTCGGCCAGAGCAACGGCTATTTTATTGGACCAGAAATTGGGCAGTAGGAATCAGCTGCTCAGGGCGATCGTCCCTGTAAATAGTAGCCATTCTATAGCAAAGTAAGAGCTACGATTGGCAAAATGTTGCGTGCAGCGCTAATTAGGTGTTATAATGGGGGTTTGGCTGTTGAAAGTTTTCCTTAATAGTGCGAATGTGCCCTTCTGTGGTAGCAAAAAGTACAGCTATACCTTAACGACGAGGACCTGTTATCGAGGTGTGGGCGTCCTTGGATGGTGACGTGTTGTACTATTGGAGCTACACTGCAGCACAACACGTCGGGTGCCCTTCGAGGCTGTAGCTCCACCAGCCTTTCTCGCGCGTCAGCCAGGACTAGTCAGTCTGGGGTCTATCAAGGCGAATGACTTTATATCAGTAGCGTCTACAGAGCCTTCGTAACATTAAGCGTCAGGAGTGTCATGTAATTGCCAATTAATAACACTAATGCTAAGTCGTCTCTAAGGCGCTTTTACAAAATCGCTGAAAGAGAAGCCATTAGCAATTATCTGGCGCTAGTCTGACTCTATGTAACTGCATTGTGCGTTAAACACGGTTTTTGACGTAAGCGGGTTGAGAGCGTACGGTGTCCGTGAAGTTAGGTACCTAGAAGCTCAGATGGTTGCTTTCTTCGCCAAAACAAGCGATCAATAAAAATCTCCGAACTGAACTTCGGCGAACTTATTCACAGTGCTTGACCAAAATAAAATAAACTTTAAAGTAGCTGATTATGGAAACTAAACAACTTTTGAAAGCAAGTTTCGTCTCAAAAATTTTGAGAGTCATTATCTTCAGCTGAGAAGTCTCGAGCGGAGTTGAGCCGTAATCGTGACGAGAGTTTAGTCATCCTGAATGCAGAAGTAATTACTTTTTGGAAACTGGCGGTAGCAATATCAAGGCAAACACTCGACAGTTAATCAGCTTTCTAAAGAAGACAGAGCCCTCAAGTGAGAGCGACGATCCCCTTGGAAAGAGAGGAGACAGTGCCGAGACTGGCCTCCTAGAAGGAAGGCCAGTCTCATCGCGATGGTCCGACATTTCTGCTGCTAGTGAAAAGCTTTTTTTGCTGCGGAAGTTTCAGTGCGAACAGCTGTGCAGAGCTGCACAGATCGGACAGTCCACGCAGTAGGAAAATGAGACCAGCAAATGCAGCCATTACCAGCCCGGGAATGAAGCCATTATCCAGCTCTGGAATGCAGCCATTATCCAGCCCGAGAATGCAGCAGCCATTACCAGCCCTGGAACGCAGCCAATATCCGTCTTAGAAAGCATCCGTCGCCGGTCTTAATATGCAGCCATCACCCAGCCTCAGATGAGCTGCCTCTCTGGGCCTGAGAGTAGATGCAAGTACAGTCGATGCACTTAGACGATCTTGGACTTATTCATGCAGCTGGAAATCATGAGCTTGCACAGTGTTCATTATTTCAGCTAAGTGTCAGCTAGTTTGCTCTCTTAATTAAAAATATGTCTTGATATTTGCCACAGGCCTATGCCATAGACCTGCACTCCATTACTATAGAAGTAAATTTTATTAATCGTGTAGCCTTAGCCCGGCAATAGGTGCTTAAGCTCAACAGTCCACGTGTATGTCGCCACTTTTGAAGCAGTCAGTTTTACATGGCCAGCTTCAAGCTGAGAGAAAGATGCAAAAGTACGTACCTGTCTGTCTAATTGCTAGTCTATCTCTGTACTTCACTTTATCTCTGCTTTTTCCTGCTCTGTCCCTCTGTCCATGTCACAAACATACATGACGCACGCACATACACACGCACACATGCACACACACACACGCAAGCACGCACTCAAGCACGCATGCGCGCGCACATGCACACACGCGAACACACACACACACACTAGCGCGGAAGCACGCACTCACGCGAAAACACGCACACACGCGTACATACTCGCACGCACTCACACTGCGCGCGAGTGCGCGGCGCGCGAACACACACACACACACGTACACAGTCTCTCTCTTTTTGTGTCTTCATCTGCTTTCGAGCCAATCTTTACTTTCAGTGCCTCTGCTGACTTCATTTCGTGTTCCGTTAGGCTACTTTCAATTCTGTCGATAGGTGCTAGGGTCACGCTGCTGCATTGTACCAAGCCGTGAATCTAGAAAGTGGAAGCTAGAACCGCTGCGAAGCAGCCACCACACTATTTTGATTCAAAAAATCATGACGCGATTTATAAGACCAAATGGCTACCTCTGCGACCGTCCGAGTACCTTTATCTCAGTCGGGCTGGGGGCGGCCGATCATAATGTATAATGATATTAATATTTAGTAATTATTATTATTATTATTATTATTATTATTATTATGCAGTCACGTCCGCTTGGTCGCGTAGAAGGAGCGGACACATTTACTAAATCCCAAAGGCCACCAAAAAAATTTGAAACTAGTTTGAGCCTTGAATTAAATACCTGCGAGCCTCCGGACTCAATGGACCTCAATGACTTCTGAGTTACGTGCAACCTTCACGTGCCACGATCGCTGGTTCTTTTCATCTGCGTTCCTTGCCTACGCAGCTCTTAGCTCTGCTGGCCAGCGAAATGGCCGTGGGCATTTAAGAAGAAGCTGAAATGCACGTGTTCCTCAAATCGTTCGCTGGGGGTCCGCGTGAAATGTCCTTTGCTGACCCATGCATGCTGACGCTGTCGCCATTACTAATCATAATGGCAGGCTTCCCTTACGGCATATGCAAAGTGCCTAGAAATAGATTAGGAGATCCGTCGAGGGTACTACAAAAGCGTCTTGTTTCTATAAATATTATTTACAGGGCGTTATTCTTATTGTCTGCACAGTCACGCTGTGAGACAACTAACAAGCATACAGCTCTCGGTAAGTGATAGAGTGGCCCGAAGCACCTCAGCTCTCTGGACAGATTCAAGAGCAGCTTTTTAATAAGTCAAACAATTAAAAGACGAGTACAATAGATCGCGCGATTAGTACGATTAAAGCAAAAGCCTGACAGCTAGTCGTCTGACGCGTAGCTACGAATTAGGAGCACGGACAGGACGCGATGCAGGAGGCCGGAAGCTTGCTGTCTTGTTCGCTTCCTTTTTCTTTCGCCTCTAGCCTATTCCTCGCTCAGCCTTTCCCTCGAGGCAAGGGCTCAGCGTTCGTCTACCGTTTCTTCCCTTTCCCCTGTCCGCCTTTTGCCTTCATCCTGCCTGCCACTTCCCCCTTTATTTTGCCCGGTACTTTCGAGTTCCATTGTCCGCCATTTCCTTTTATCTCCGTCTGCCCATTCCCTTCACTCTCCGTGTCCGTATCCCTTCCTTTGCGCGCCATTTCGCTTAACTTTGCCCTTCATCTCCAATTTACATTCCCTGTCCTTTCCCATTAGCGTAGCGTTTGTCGACTTTTGGCTCGCCACGTGCACACTATGCGCTGCTGCTGCTGCCGCTGCCGCAGCCACCGCTGCTACAGTCCGGGCCGAGCTCGCACGCCCAACGAGCGGCGGCCATGCGGCCACGCGGCGGGCGGCGGTCGGCGGCGGCTGCGTAGTAGGTACAGATCGCAGTCCGTTATATGGCTGCCGTGCCCGCGCACGAATGTATACTCGCGCCTCCGTGCGCGCGGGCGGCCTCGTGCGCGGCTGCTGTCGCTGCTAATTTCATTTTATACGGCTTATGTATCGGGCCATTAATTGTAGTAAACACATTGCTCGCCCGCAGCTGCGTCCAGCAGCCTTTAGTGCGCTTCTAGGCTTCGCCGATCGCCCGCCTCGCGCGAGCACCGCCCGACTGAGCTCAGATTCTTCTTCTCCGCCTCCGGTGCCGGCGAATGTATAGCTACAGAGTCAGCAGCAGCAGCAGCAGCAGCAGCAGCAGCAACATCATCTAGAGCCGACGCAAAACCCAGTCAGCCGGCCTGAACCCAGCGGAGGCCTCGCTAAGAAACGCCGCGAGCCACGCCCCGGGCGGGCCGAAGGCCCAGCCGTCTGCAGACTCTGCGGCGGCGGCGTCTGCGGCCTCGGCGGCTCTGCCGGGCGGCCATCTGCTCTCTCCGGCCGGCCCCTGCCGGAGGCTCGGCTAGCTCTCTCTCTCTCTCTCTCTCTCTCTCTCTCTCTCTGTCTCTCTCTCTCTCTCTCTCTCTCTCTCTCTCTCTCTCTCTCTCTCTCTCTCTCTCTCTCTCTCTCTCTCTCTCTCTCTCTCTCTCACCTGACGGTCCGGTGCGACGAGAGGGAATTCAGGCGAGGGGCGTGTCAGTCTGGGAAGCCCTATTGCTGAGGAAGGAGGCTCGCCTCCTCGAAACTAATCGGATTAGCCGGCGCGCTTGATGAGATGCAGAGCCACTCTCCTGTTTCCTCCCTTACCGCACTGCTCCTGAATGCTGTACGGCTTTCTGCGAAGTCTGCTTCTTGTCTGAATTTCTTTTATTGAAATGTAGTTGCAGCTGCCGCTGCTCTGCAACATTTTCCACCTTTATGGCCATCTCGCGTGAGCTGCCGCATTGCCGAAAGGAAGCTGTGCAGATCCGACTGCGGCCGGTCGAGCAACAGCAGCACCTGATGCTGCTGTTACTCTTGCTGATGCCCTTCACCCCTGCAGGAGCATCTTCTTCAGCTTCTTCGGACTGTCTATGATCCTCCGAATAAGGCAGTTGCAGTCAGTGTCGTGCGCTCCTTACAGCAGAACAGTCGGGAGTGCCATCGAGATAGAGAGCTACCGAGAGGCGGAAAAATTAAAGGAGTGAGAGGAAAGAAAAAAAATGTTGATACAACAGAGGTACATAGACAGGCGAATACATAGAATCAGACACCCGGAGACCTACGTACGAAGATTGACTCTCTAGAGCAGACCTGATGGCTCTTACCTAGTTATACGACTCCACGCTAACTCGCAACAGGCACTCGGTTATGCAAATCCTCTGCATGCCAAGAGTGTGCTCGTGGGTCAAATGGCACTAACCATCGCAGCGAATCCCGCTACGCCTTAGTGGTAGTTGAGGCGGCCTGGAATCTAGTAGCACTTTAAACCTAGGTCATCAGATGACTCGGTCGGGATGATGCATCCTCGTCTTTAAATAAGGCCAAGATTTACGCTTTCTTTTTTCTGAATTGCTGAATGACTGATGAGCCGGAGAACCAGGCCAAGAGCCAGAAAAATAGCCACATGCCAATGACAGCCCCAGAGAGAAAGACGCGGACACGGTCAGGCAGACCAGAGTGAATGAAGAGAGACACAGACCGAGACAAAAGGGCAGAAGAGAAAGCAAAAGCAGAAATACGGAGACGGTGGGGACGAGCAGCAGCAGAGAGGGATCGAGCGATAAGAACAAAGAGATTAGGGAGAGAGGATGAGAAAGACATGGGGAGAGGGGAGAGAAAGAACTAGTAAAACGTAAAGAACATGCCATAAGGCGAGCATCCACAACGGATTAATTTAACTAGTGTGCTTCCATGAGATTGATTATAATCCGACAGCAGGCCACTGGGATGTTTCCATTGACATCGTCTGTTGATACTTGAGCAAAACATTTTAAGAATTGACCATGCTAACCCTGATAAAAAAAGTACTCCAAAGCTTGTTGTTTGAAATTGCTCCATGATGAGTTTGCTGGCCAAATTAAACTTATCGGTTGTTTGTACATTACTAGGATGAAGGTTCGCAAATATCATAATTTTACTTGTTCTTAATGGTGCTAATATATACATCAGCTTGCCCTAACTTTTAGATATTGAGTAAGAGTGTGATGCTGATTTTTGAACTGCTCGAGAAGAATCTAAGCACTCGTTGTAACCGTGCTGCTGGGCTTAATGGACAACTGTTGGTGGCATACCTGCCTGCAGGTATTTTCGCCACAGTGAGCAGCAAAACCGCTTTAAGGCGTAATATGTAGGCACATATTCCGATCACTTGGCCGGTATTGAGTGATAGCATCATTAATTCACTGCCTTTGAGGAAACAAATGAATCGAGAACTCTTCTGCCACATACGTAACAGAACAATTGATACAAAGGAATTAGTTTATGGTTTTGCCCTGTCAGTAAGGTGCTCACCACTAGAGACCAAGATTTGGCCAAAGTCGTGGGGTCGAGCCCCGTGGCATATGTGAAGTGTCTGAATAGAGATTAAGTTCTCTTAGGGCGCTATACAAATAAATTATTATGTATAATTAACAAAAAATATATATATACAGCACAGCATGTTATTACCAATTATCGTTTTACATGCTTCCTTTCTGGCAGGCTTAAAGCTCATAGAATGAAATGTATATCTCATGTAACACCTATTAGTACTATTGTTATAAATGTAGTGAGCTTGAAAAAAAAACAGCTGTAATCTCAACCTTCATCTTAGAAGCCCTCATTGCTCAGTCTTATTGGTGTCGCTGCCTTTGGGTCCTTTAAAGCCCGTTACATTCGTCCCTCGTTAATCGTGGTTAATCCGTTCCAGACTCTACCACGATAGGGTGATTTCCGCGAAGTAGGATTCTTTATTTATAAATCGAATATTTTTGTAGATAGAGCATAGACAACCCTGTTGGTGACCCTCTAAATATGGGTTTTTTAACATTATTAGAACCCTCTGGACATGAAGTTACACCCTTTAGCCACCATTGCACTCGTATTACCCAATATATTAGACAATATAAAAGAAAATGAGATGTATTTGACGTTAAAAATATATTATTATTATTGTACATTTAGTTACACACACAGTTCTTACAAAAAACCACTAACCTGCAAGAATAGGCATAGTTTCACCACACTTGGTATTTTTAAAAGTTCTTGATCACGCACACTCACGCACGAGGAGTGGTCGAGCGGCTGCACCTGGCGTTGAAGAATTCGCAGGGGGGTGGGGTGCTCGAATACGTATACGCCTACAGTCCATATGTACATGAGCTGAATCATTTGAACTATCTATCTCGATCAAATTCTTAATGAATATATTTGCAAAAACGCGATAGAGTGAAGCCGCGAAAGCCGAAGCGTGAGGGACGACTGCATATAAGGATACGAAAATAGGTAGGTTACTTTCGCTGTATTGTATCGGATGTGCAGTGCAGTCGAGGCGTGATACGCGCAGGTGATTGAATCATGCATTGCTAATTTGCAGCCGTTGCAGGGTTGGCAGCCAGCTGACCCAGTCCAAGTGCAGCTTGCTCCTGCAGTCTAATAATAATAGTAATAATAATAATAATAATACACTTCATAAAGCGCCCTCAGATAACCCAATCTCTCTCTAGGCCTTTACATTTGCTATAAAGGAGAGACGATCGAATGGTCAGTGGTAGCATGCTCAATAAACAACAAGAATAATATGGATGGGGTGACATGCACAGTAATGTAATGTATCTCCGTCAGTAACTCCACAAAGTCATAAAGACCATGTGGGTGTTACGCAGGACAGTTTTGTATAGCACACTCAGCCTAAGCGGCTTTCGGTACGCATTCGGTAGCCAACAGACTTCGTCTCACGCAACAAAGAGAAAGTGGGAAGCATAGCAGAGTTAGGAGAGCAGTTGAGGTAATGAGTATCATAGAAGTAGCAGTTCAGGACCGCTGAAAAAGATGTGCCATAGTCGGCAGTTGGAGAGTAGATGTCGTTGCGTAAGAATTGTGGAAGCGAGTTCCACAGTCTAGGACCTGCAGAGCTAAAGCTTCTGTCGCCAACTGTCTTTAATCGGAGGAATGGGACAGCTAATTTATTGTCCACCTAGGACCTGAGGGCGCGAACAGGCTGAAACTGATGTAGCAGTTCAGCTAGGTATGAAGGAGCCAAGCCGTGGCGGGCCTTGTGGGTCAGCCTAAGAACTTTGCTCCGTATCCTTTGCTCAACCGGAAGCCATCCTAGCTCTTCCAGCAAAGGTGACACGTGCTCAAACCGCTGGGACTTGAAGACCAGCCTTGCAGCCATATTCATAGTCCGCTGTAGTGGCATAATAGCTTTCTTTGGTAGCCCAGCCAAAAGAAAATTTCAATAATCAAGCCGAGACAGAACTAAAGAGCTAGTTACATTTTTACAAGCCACTGTGGGAGACAGCTTCTAATCTTGGATAGGGATAGGATGTGATGGCTAGCTGTAGAGGCAGTCTTCTGAATGAAGCTTTTGAAATTGAGGCAGCTGTCGAACACGACACCTAGATTACGAGCACGTGGTGAAGGTCGCACAATAGCATCACCTATTAGAACAGCAAAGCCTTTTAATTCCAGCCACACGCTTAGGGTGTCCTATGAGCAGCAGTTCGGTTTTATCGTCATTTAATTTCAGGAAGTTTTCCGACATCCAGGATCGAATATCGGCAAGGCAAGCATTCAGTTTCTCAGTTGCTGCTGCAGATTCCGACGGTTTAAATGACAAATACAACTGTCAGCATGCACAGTGTCACCATGCATAAGCACATAAAAGACGAATCACAGGGACCGCCGCTAAATACTCTGATAAATGTGTGCTATATTAGTTTGTTTTCAAATGTGGTCAGGTCAGGGGATGTCGTGACGCATGTGGGGAGTAATAATAATAATAATAATAATAATAATAATAATGCACTTGATAAAGCGCCCTCAGATAACTCAATCTCTTTCTAGGCGCTTTACATTTGCTGCAAATGGAAATGCAATTGAATGGTGAGTAATATCATGCTTGATAAACAAAGTTCCAGGATTAGGGAGCCTACAAACTAAAGGCACGTTCTCCAAAGGATTTGAGGCTTGTGCGAGTTATAGGTCAACCATTAGATTCCAAAAAAGCTAGTGGTACAATGCTTAGCCTGTTGAGGCAGTAGATCTAACCACATGCAGTTAGTTAGTGCGATTCGGTGCTTGGCATCAAAGGGCAGCGAAATATATCGTGTCTCTCTCAAGGCCGTGGGCAATGGGTCTCATTCGTAAATACATGTGCGGCAGGTAAACCAGACGTTACCAGAAGTTACAGGAAAGGCGTAAGTTCCTGTGACCGGACATGCGGCAGACTTCTCTAGCAACGGTGAATTACGCCTGCATCCAAATACAGGTACAGGATATTTTACGCAATTCATTATAATGTTTCAATTTAACGATCACCTTGAAGCATGCCGGCTGAGATAGCCCCTACCATTTGGCTAATAAGCGTTAGCTTCGTTCGGTGAGTGTGGCCAGATGGGAAAGCAGACACCTTGACCCTACGAGGTCATAGCCTATTGAACTAATATCCACTCAGTCTGCAGCTAGCTTAAGCGCACGTTTCGTGCACAGGCACAAGGCAAACGAATCCATATCATGCAAGCGCTCAGAGATCCCCAGGCTGACCGACCCATCTCCCCTGCCTCACCTGGCAACAGGTTATTTTGGGGCACTGAGCCGTTCCAGCCAAGATTTTTCTCAGCCATGAGTTTCGCAAGAAGTTTCCGTGTGGCTGCGACTGAAGAAAGAAGCTGTAAATAACAGAATGCATAACAGTATACACAAACAAAATGAAGCTTGAAAAATATGGGTCGCAGCTTTTCAAGTGCCACTCAGTATGCTTAGATGAACCTCCACAAGTTCCAGAGGACTGCACAGTCATGCCAGACCCTTCAAATACTGGGGTAACCAATGAATCCGTTCTTGGTTCTCTTCTATTCTAAATTTATATTCTTCCTCTGGCCGATTTAATTGCCAACCGCAATATAGGCTTTCATTTCGATGAAGCTGATATGCATCTGTACCCAAGCTTTGATCCATCCCTGCCATCCAGCATGTCAAAATCTCTCAACTCCCTTACTGCATTCATTCCTGACATCAGCACTTGGATGGCCACAAGCATTCTCGAATTGAATGGGAGTAAAACCAACTCACTTGCTGTGGAATAACATAGTATCACTCAGTACTCGGGAGACATATCTCTCAAAATGGAATCCACAAGCATAGCTCCTGTCACATCTGCACGAAACATTAATGTCCTTTTCCCAATAGACCTTTTTCGAGACGATCGCATCCGCTCGAAAGTCGCGTCTGCTTACTTTCAACTACGTAGCATTTCAAAAATGTAGACCTGATTAGACAGGGATATAACGATCAAGTTAATCACGCATTTGCGACGTCCCATCTCGGCTTTTGTAACTGCAACTCTCAGGTCCTCCTGCCGGTGCAATAAGGTGCCTAAAGTTGGTACTAAACTCTGCACCAGGCTAGTATGTCATGACCCGACGCAAATTTCACATTAGATCACTTCTCACCGACTTGTATTGGCTTCTCATCAAGCAGCATATTGCCTTCACTTGTATGTCCCTTTAATCGCTGGCTCCAGCCTAGCTATTAGAGCACTCCGTAATTAAACTAGGCATCATACTACCTGCTCTTCAGACCGAAATCGTGTAGCTGTGCCTCTAACCAGCCTCAAATTCTTTGGAGACCGTGCCATTAGTTCGTGTACTCCCAAAGCCAGGAGCTCACTCCCGACTGAGGTTACTATATCCTCTCCCTTGACGATCTTTTAAACAGCTAAAACCCACCTTCCCCTCACATTATTGGCTGGGTCCGAGTGCATTGTCCTCTGTGCTCCTGGGCTTGCTGATACTGTGCATGTTATCTATAACCAATTGCTATGCTTTCTTTACAGCACGTGTAGAATTCCTAAGGTCATATAGATTATGATAGATTATGTACGAGCCTAGAAATAGATTGAGCACCGAGAAACACTAATTGCAATTTGTGTCGATTGTAAGCTGCTACGGAAGTGACCAAAGAGACACGAAATGTGAATACGGTAAGAAAGCTGGCTAATAGCGTGCAATGGAAAAGAGCCGTGCTTAAAAATTAGCACCTGAATGCTAGCTCCTCTGATTCTATCTTATTGCTTATTTCTGCAGTCAGTTGATTTAGCTACTCGTGAAATGGCAGTTCTGTCTGCCTTCGTGACACTGGAAACAACCACGGCTGTACAGCTACTAAGGAGTGTGAATGATTAATAAGATTGATAATGCTGTCTTCCATATAGATACGTAAGAAACCAAATCTCTAACCAGGTGTTTCACACTCGTTGGAGTAGAAGTAATCACCGAGAATTAATGTCGAGGAAGTATTATGAAATTATTATTATTTATCACTTATTTATTTATTTATTTATTTATTTATTTATTTATTTATTTATTTATTTATTTATTATGTATGTATGTATGTATGTATGTATGTATGTATGTATGTATGTATTTATTTATTTATTTATTTATTTATTTATTTATTTATTTATTTATTTATTTATTTATTTATTATTATTATTATTTGCAGTATTATATTAAGACGGGCAACCCGTCAAGTATCATGCTTAGATAAGCACAAAAAAGAGCTCGGGAAGTCGTACCCAGTAGAAGGTCATCGGTTCGTACGTTGTACCAACCGATTCTAGCAAAGACCAAGTCTAGCTTTTATAAAACCATTCTTGAATCACAGATGCACAATCCAAAAATGCTGATGTCTACGATCAACAATCTCTTTAACAGCTCCCAGACTAACTCCTTACCAAGTGATCCTTGTGATAATCTAGCTAATGGCTCATCTAACATCTTTGTAAACAAGATCATGGAGTGCATCTCCAGTGTGGCATCATCCCGTTTGGAATCCTGTCCCTCAATTTTCGAAGCACCTCAATCCCAACGCTTAAGGAGGCCACTAGTGACCTCAAGACAAGTTCATTTCTCATTCAAAGAATGCAAATAGTCCTCTATATTACATTCCCACGGCCCTACTTCTATATCGGTGAGCCGTAATGGCTTACTAGGTAAGGTGGTTGCTTTTCACGATTCGGCCCCGAGGTTGTGGGTTCGAATCCTGTGTTGGGCGATCCTTTATCGCCACTGCAAGCGGTGGTGATAGTCATAAAGGCTTCTGTCGTTATATAAAAATAGGCTAAATCAGCTAGTATTTTTTATTGCATAAATCTACGGCTGCCTCGCCTAACTAACCTCATAACTATATCATTAGCCTCAGGTCATGCCCCGGCACCTTTCAAAAAAGCTCTAGCCACTACTTAAGAAAGAAACACTAGACCAAGAGAGACTGAGCAGCTTTCACTCAGTCTGCCTTCTACAGATCCCATCAAAGACGCTGGAATGAGTCGTGGCAAACCAGTTTAACTCTATATAGAAAATTCAGGCCTAGCTAGTAAGTTCCAGTCTGATTGTAGAGCTAACCGCACCACCCAGAGTCAGCATTGCTTCGGGTATATAACGACTTTCTTAGCAGTGCAGACGTAGGTAGAGTCTCATTACTTATTTTGCTCAATTTTTCGGCAGCTTTTGATACTATTGATCACCAAGTCCTTCTAGAGCGCCTCTCATCTCCCCAGGTCCTCACTGGTACCGCACTGCAATGGTTCAGGACCTACCTCAGTGGGAGACTCTAGAGTATTGATGTGAACGGTCAAAGATCACTCGAGTAAACACTTAAGTATGCAGTACATCAGGACTCTATGCTTGGTCTGGTTCTTTTCACGGTTCATGCTCTCCCTCTTGCCGATGTGATTGTCAAGCACAACCTAGGCTTTCACTTCTATTTAGGCGACGCTCAGTCGTACCTTTTGAAATGGCCATACTGCTATTCGATCGCGCTTCCTTTGCAGCGAATGAAAAACACATAGAAAGAGATTGAGTTCACTGGGGGCACTTTATGAACCGTATTATTATTCTTGTTATTATTATTATCGATCATGGTGTGGCCATATATTCTCCTAGGTAAGCCTGGCACCCTTTCAGGCCCCTTTCCTGGTAATAATCGAGTCAGGCAACTATTCTTGGCTCATTCCTACTTGCCGGTGAACATTCTTCTCTCTGCAAGATCCTGTTCAATGGTTGCCATCCTTAAAATTTGCATTTGTAATAAACTTTTGGATGGTGCTTGTCTTGCGTGGAGTTGTGTGGTACTTAAATAGAGATTCGGTTCTCGTAGAGTAATAAAATCAAGACATTATTATCATTATTACTATGTAAAGTGAAACCTCACCTTTGAATCTAGGGGCGTAATCTTGATCTGAGTAGGCCCCAAGCTTTTTAGATGAGGTCCGGCATCGTTAAAATAAGTATATTCTTTTGTGTGGAACCATACCGTGGACCATTGTTTGCCTGATTTCTTTTGAAAATCTGCTCTACATGCTTCTAGTCTTTGAGTCCTCATTACGTGGGCATGTCTTCTCGAGCTCTTTTACTCACTTAAGCGGCACTTCTTTTCCCGAGCAGAAGTGGGCAGAACACGAATACCGGCTTAAGCGAAGCACCCACAGTGCAGCGCTTTATGGGAATGCGAACGGTAATTTGTGTGCATTAAATGGTGGCAAAATTACGAGTGACAGATCACACCAGCTTATGGCTGCCTAAAATATGAGCAACTGCTCAGGTTGTGCAGCTACCTGTCGTCTTTTCAGCGACCACTTTTCGTTTACTGCTTGCAACCAGCTGCTTTTAAAAAGTAGAAAAAACGCGCAGGTGCACACGACATTAGCAGTTTATGAAAGCAGGTGCATGCATGCGAATGCAAATGTGTCTCAGACTGTAACACCTTCCCCGAGCCCACTGGCAAATACGGTAGGTATACTGGAGATTTGCGTGGCACTATTAATGCCTGGTGCACTTTTAGTGAACAATTTTATCTCATACAATAAAAATAGTGAAACCGTATGCAGGTGGACAGGCTTTCAATGCATCCGAGCACTTGCTGTTAAAACACTGCTGAAAAAAATTTAATTTTAGTGGTCACGGAGCTGGTAAGATTCTCAGCTAGCCCGCGTATTCTCTTATGATGACTAGCCAAAATTCAGCACTACGATTTCCCACCTTAGCTGAGCCTTATTCAGGCTTGCCGGACTACTCGAATGGTGCACGACGTATGCTAATTTACAATACAGCGAGTAGGCACTGTCGTTGTAAAAGCTCCTAGTAAGTCTTGAACGGTTAGGTGAAAGAAGGCAGATAGAGGCGATAGCCAAAGCCAGAGGAGCCACCTTGAACAGAGGCTGTCTGCTGTAAATATGTGTATATCGTGCATGCTCAGCCGCTGGAAGTAAGCACGAGTCGCCATGCTGCGCCTCTGGAGGTAGGCCAGACCAATGCCGAGCTTCAACTTAGTAGCTGCGAATTAGCATTCAGCTGATGCTCAGTAGCTCAGCTGACTGTTTTTTTCCTTTTGTCGATTTATATAACTGCATGTCCGATGGCTGTCGAGAAAGGACTACGCCAGGCTGCTAAAGCAGTTTCAAAATTGCGGTGTTTACGACTGCAGCCTAACTACATAGCACGGAGCAAAGGGCATGTGGAGCACTTGCCTAACCTTGACCTAGACCCTAACCTTGGAGAGAATCGTCACAGCAAGTGACTATTCGTAGAGTGTGAACGACAAAGGCTGAAAATTGGAAGAATGGCTGTCACCATAGCTCACTTGCATCGTCTTTCAAAATGTCAGCAGCCGGTTATGCACTAGCCTTCCACGAGCAGCCGAGGACTTCCAACTCGAGGCAAGAAAGAGTAAAGAGTTGAAAGAATCGACGACCTATCAAGTCGATGAGCATCGTGTCATCTCTTATGCCAGGTATGGCATGAACTGGCGACAGATTCAATGGTTGGACGAAAAAGCTGTGCAAAGAAATGAGGAGAGCTAGGAGTAGGAGGAAGAAGAGGCAGTAGGAAGAGGCACGAGCGAGAGGCACGAGCGTGAGCAGCAGCAGCAGCAGGGGAGGCAGGAGCATCGGGAGGGGGGAGCCGGTGGAAGGAAGGAGGAGCCGAGTGGAGCAGATGGACGGGTAGTGTACATAGCAGCAGGAGGAGGACTAGGTAAAGCGGGAAAGGGGAAACTGTGCCGGAGCAGCAGCCCGAGGAAAGGGGGGGGGAGAGAGAAGGCAGAGGAAGCACAAGGGGTTGCAGAGCAGGAGCAGGAGGATGAAAACCAGACAGGAGCAGAGCTGAAGCAAGCAGCTGCTGCAGTAGCTGCTGCAGCAGCCAGTGTGCCCACTTTTGCCAAAAGCAACTGGCGACATCGGGTTCGTCAGAGCTTTGCGATGCGCTTGAATTACCCTGCGCATTCAAAAGGGACATTATCCTAACGCGAGCAAGTTGTGCGTCAAACGAAGAAATCGCGTCGCTCGCGAGTAGCACTTCCACCGGGCGCTATCTTTGGATAGAGATAGCAGAATGTGATATGGCTATTCGGCGGCCCGTGCTTCTAAAAGGTGAGCGATCGATGACAGCAGACAGAGTTTGCAGTCTGGCTCGTGGAGAGATCTACCTCGCCAGACTGCCTCAGCCCACCTTACCCTAAAGGTCCAGTCGCTCTTTGGTAGTGCACTGCTCGGATAAAATACTTATAACACGGCCACCATATAAACATATGCATGCATGCATTCCAGTGCCATTGAATGCTTTGCTCCACTGATAACAGAACGAGCAAGGAGCTTATATAAATAGAGCATAATGTTGCATCTTCCTAGGTGGGATATGTAAAACCAGTGGAGCCTTGGGTTTCATTGAGAATGTAGAACCAACTGCTTGCACTATTTACAGAAAGATTACCGAGCCATCAATGCCTTTCTTGCTATTATCATTTTTACTTTTCTCAATCTCCATAGAGTCATAGACTTTACATCATTCGGCAATGACATGCGGTGAGCAGGTTAATTCAATGTGTACGTTTGTGGTTGTGTGTGTGTGTGTGTGTGTGTGTGTGTGTATGTGTGTGTTGTGCATCTGTGGCTTCGTGCGTGTGTGTGTGTGTGCGCGTGTGTGTGTGTGTGTGTGTGTGTGTGTGTGTGTGTGTGTGCGTGTGAGCGTCGTGTGTGAACTGAGAATGGGCAGCAAAGAGGCCGGCTGGACAGATTAATTGGAAGCCCCCACCCCCCTCCCTCCCTTCCCCCGTAGCCGTGGCAGTAGATACGCATGCGTTCAAATGACACCCTGGTGGACCTCAAATGTGTGACAATTTAAAGCTGATCAATCGTTATTGATAGTTTTTATAGCAATGAGAACGATTTAAGCGTGCATGTAGACACACAGTGGACAGTTGACACGGATAGACCCGGACGTGACAAGCCCACCGTCGAGTGTCTCACGTCAAGCTTGCATCCTATCTGAGCTGGCTCCTGAGCTCCTAAAGTCTTCCTCGCTTTCTGAGTGCTGTTCTTCTCATTAGGTCTCTTTTGTTTTCTAGCATTCCGCAGTGCACCTCAGCAGCCTGATCCACAGCAGCACATTCGTGATTACACTTCTCCCACCCAGCTCTTCCAGGTATCTCGAAATCTTTTGAGTAAACAAAAAGTGGTTGCTTGGCAGGAGCTAACTGCAGCTGCAGAGGCACAGATGCAGCACAGCTCTGCCTCTGCAGCTCCTGCTGCTGCTGAGCAGCTACCTTTAAGGCACACAAGGGAATCGATCTTGCACCAGCTTCAAAATAAACATCCTAATTGGATAAGCTCTTCTAAATCCTGCTTAGGTCTCGTTTAGCAGGCATTATTTGGTGCATCCGAGTTGCTGAGGCCTGGCTGCTAACAAGCTTCGCCCAGAGAGTCTGGCTGCTAACAGGCTTATGGCTGGCTAGGGCTATTGGTGGACCTCCATGGCGTAGGCTTGACAATCAAAGCAATTATGAGTGGTCGTCTGCCGAAGGGCAAATCTTGGCTGCCGGTTGCACCTGCATCAAAACAAGGCTCGTTTAGGCACACTGCATTTGGGCACAGCACGCCCTGTGTTCGACACTGGTGGCCAGCTGCCCTGTCCTGCACTGCCTCCAAAGACCTTTAATGCCTCCTCAAGGGGGTGGCTGCTGACACCGGTACTCCTCCCAACTGTTGTCGGTGACCGAACCAGCTCATGCCGACATTTCAGATCGAAATGTTGCAGTGTGAAGAGCACGAGGCGTAGCCACGAGGACGTGCAGGGATGCAAGTAGGTAGCATGGACGAAGCAGCTCAGGACAGCAGGAAATGGTGTGCTACAGCCGGCAGCAGCAGAAAATATGCTGTTGCGCAAGAATTGTGGGAATGAGTTCCCGATGATCCAGAAGCAGCAGAGCAAAAGCATCTGCTGCCAACGGTCGTTGAACCCAAGGATAAAGCAGCCTATTTATGGTCCAAAGAGAACCTGTGAGAAGGAAGAGACTGAAACCGGTGCAGCAGTTCAGCTAGGTATTAAGCAATCACTCCGTGCTGGACCTTGTGAGGCAGAGTAGGAATTCTGCTCACTATTTGTTGGTCGCCCAGAAGCCACCGTGACAAGAGAGGGGAAGTAGATGAGGGGGCGAAAGGAGATAGAGAGACAGAAAGACTGACTAGCTGACAGATGGACGCGCAAAGGGAAGAGGGGGTGATACAAAGAGAGGGCAGGTGGGGGAGAGATAAAGGCGGCTGGTGAAAGAACTGGTCACAGTGTGCTCTGCTTCTAGACTCTCAAGTCCTCCATTAGCTCATGCGTATTTGCGTTTTGCCAGTTTCCCGTGCTCTACGAGGTGTATTGCTGGTGTGCACATAAGTTTGTCGACCGTCATCTGTTTAATTTGCGTAACGGTCAGGCATCAGAGCTTTTTAAGGTGCCACGTAGATTAATAAAACATAAATCTACAGTGCCCCACAGGCTAGCAGTGTGCGTCAGGGTACTTCTTAGCACCACCCTATACTCACAGCATTGTCGGTGCCTCGTCATCGTCATCGCCGTCGTGCCCTGCCCTGATCTGTCATTGCAGCCTGTATGGTTCGCGACTCGACCCACAGGTATGGCAGTCCTAGCAAGACGAGAATCGCCATCGTTGTCAAAGCGACTGTGTGTCCTCAAATCACTTAAAAATCTCACCCCACACGATATCTCCTCAAATGCATCAGTCTGTGCTGGTTAATGCAACTCTCAGATATTATCCATGCACTTAACAGAAGTATCTGCCGAGGGACACGACGGACATCACAATCAATGGCAATCTGCCAATGCCGGAGCAGGAAACATTGGACACTCATCATCGGTGCAGCTTCAGAAGTGCTGTACGATCATCGATACGTGGCTATGCTAAATGAAACAATAGTGACAGCTGCTGCATTGTGAAAAGACAGTCTGCTTAAGCAAGCAATATTAGCCAGATAGGAGCCCTCCTCAAATCTGCAGATTGAACTTACCACAGCCTCCGTGACCCAGCGGTCTATGCTTAGCTAGAGACCCTCGACAGCTTCATTTCTTCAGCAAGTCTAGGTCATCTATGTCATAGGTCATAGGTCTAGGTCATAAAAGTCTGTGAAAAGCTGTAGTAGAACTCGCTGGTCCACAGTGGTGGTGTGCATTCTGCAGGAACTTTTGGAGGCCTGGTAGTCGGGTCTGAGGTTTAACGCTTGAGTACATCTCTTTCAATGCTGTCGTAGAGTAATATGATTCATTTGTATAGCACCCTAAAATAACCTAATCTCTAGTCAGGTGCTTCACTTATGCCACGGGGCTCGAGCCCACGACATCGGCCAGACCGTGGTCGCGGCGAGTACCACCACTTGGAGTGAGAACCTGGCCGCTGTCCAGCAGGTAACGGAATTTGCTGAAACTCAATATACGACGACGGTCCATCGCTGGTATGAATTGTAAGTATGCCTGAGAACGTAGTAGCTAGATAAAGGTGTCGTGAGAGACCAAACATTGATGAACGGCAGGAAGCTTCTGTAGCTGGAGATATTAGACAGACTGTCATTGGCACAAACAGGTTAGGTCTTAACCAATTGGCTGAAGAAATCGCTCCAATATTATGTTATGCCGATACCCACCGTTGAGAGATAGTGAGGGCCAGTTTACTTGACCCTATTTGCAAACTGAAAGCCGCTAATTACCCTATCAGTTAAGTTGGGTTAGCAGCAGGACATTTCGCACTCCTACAACGCTTTAAGTCGGGCAAAAGCAACCGGGCATATAAAATACATCCTCATAGCATGTGTTACGTCGAAGAGCTGCAGCCACTTATAACAAATCCTTTCACCACATTTAGGACTTGCTCATTCAGTGGTGTCTTTGTCAAACGGAGTGAAATGATAGAACCAAAATATCCGTAAGCATTGCAAGTCCGAAGCTGTGCAAGTCCGAAGCTGTGCATCTGCTGTGCACGTCCAAAGCTGTGCATTCGCTGTGCACGTCCGAAGCTGTGCATCCGCTGGCCTTTGAATGGCTGGACGGCTTCCAACAACGCTGGCAGCAACTTGCTGGTGCTTGCGTCAGCCAGAAGCTGCAGGCAGAATCCCACGGAACAGGTCCCCTTCGGTGGTTCGCCAGCAGCCATCATTAGCTGCTTCCTGCCGACGATTTCACGGCCCAGCTTCCGGACAGCAGTGGATCTGGTCGATTGCCGGGTCTGGCAAATCAAGGGGACTATGAACACAAACACATAATTCATTCTCTGGCCATCACCTTTCGGAACGCCGGCAGTAGCAGACGGCTGCTGTAGGCAGGTTATATCTATCGCAGCTATTCACAGCTACGGAACTGGGGTCGTTAGCTGGCAAAGTCTAAAACTGACTTGAACGGTTGCAGTCGCATGCACATGGTTCAGCTAGACCACTTTTAGCTTGACCAGCTAAAAATCCATGGCCCGCTACCTACTTGGAAAGAACACACCACGTTAATCGTATAATCATAGAGGCTCTGTTATTAAAGGAAAAGGTCGGTACCATCTATCTGAATAAGTTCAGCCCCCGAAGCTTTTCCATGCATCCTGCTAAACAGGTAGTTAGGCAGAGAGTGGCCAGCGGTCGGCGAGACATTAGCTATCAGCATTTCGGGGTGAACAACTCATTACGTAAACAATATGCAGAAGTGATTTATGCATTGGGTTTTGAGATATCGTGCAGTGCTGAACCAAGTCCGTTGCCACAAACGCAGGAAGCACAGCTGTTCTAGTCCTGGCCGAGATTTGACAGGCTCAGGGAATATATATCCGTCTGTAACTCCGCAAAGCCATTAAGACTGAGTGGGTGTTACGCAGGAGAGTTTTGTATAGCACACTTGGTGCCGAAGCTGCGTTCGGTACGCATTCGGCAGCTAACAGACTTCCTTTCACGAAATCATCGTTCTTCGTGCATCGCTTGGCTATAAGATATGCAGTTTTTTCGCACTGGCCATCGTTTGAGTCAGTTGCAATCAGTTCCTCATCAAAGATAGCGCCTCTCACTGCTGTGATATACCGACCTCATGCTGACTGTCTAAACTTGTCCATAGGGGAGTTTTCGGAACTTCTCACTGAAACATGTGCGTGTGACAGGCCGTTACTGATTGCTGGAGACTTCAATATTCACGTGGAAGCGAGGGTCTCCAAGCACAGCCAACGAGACTTAAAAGTCGGACCAATTTAGGTTTGTCGACGGTAGAAGAGCACGGTACCAATCAAAGATGCGATGGCTCGTGTAGGCCAGGCTTGACCCCCCAGCGGTAATGTGCCAGCCTTTAATGACCAAGGTCATGGGCTCGAACACTTCGGGAAATGTAAACCACATAAACTTGTACACCGAGATTCTCTTAGGGCTCTGTGCGTATGATGTACCTTTTACCCTAATCACAATTCCGTGTCTTTAATGGGATGTAATGTATCTCCGTCTGTAACTCCGTCTGTAACTCCACAAAGCCATAATGACTCGGTAGGTGTCACCCAGGAGGGTTTTGCATAGCCCATTCACAGCCTAAGTGGCTTTAGGTACGCATTCGGTAGCCAACAGACTTCATCTTACTCAACAAAGAGAAAGTGCAGCATACCAGAGTCAGGAGAGCAGTTGAGGTAGTGACTAGCATGGAAGTAGAAGCTCAGAACCACTGAAACGGATGAGCCATAGTCGGCAGCAGGAGAGTAATTGCCGTTGTCGTTAAAGAACAGATAAGAGGTTTGGTTGAGCCCAGTGGTTAAGGTACTTTAGCTTCAAGCTAAAGTCAAGGTGAATGTATGCGATTGCCGAGGTCGAGGGCTCGAGCCCCGCTATATGTATGAAGCGCCTGAATAGAGATTAAGTTCTCTTAGGGCACTATACAAATAAGTTATTTAAAAAAATTCATAGTATTCATGAGCCACAGGGAGGTCTCTGCATAACACCAACCGTACAGTACAACTGACTTATCGTCACTAGATGTCTAGTAAAACTGTAGAAAATCATAAATTACGACGTATCCAGTTTCCTTTTTTATAATTTAGGGACCGCTAACCATATTTATCGCTGTCATTAACTGACTGATTTAGAAAGCCAAAGTTTCAATGTCAGAGTAAGCAATACACTTGAATATCTATCTTTAGATGGCTACTATATGATTCTTAACTGAGCAAAATAATGTCCTCGATGGAGCTCTGTGTTGACATCAGTGTACCGGAAAATCTACACGTGCATTCACACTGCTCGGCTCCAGTAGACTAGAGGTAATTTAAAAAACCAAGGTTTTAAACCAAGTGCGTTGTAATGGAATTTAATCTTGATTTTTCAGCCTGTAAGGCACCATGTCCAGAAAGAATATGATAGCGGGATCGCTCTCCACTCGATTCAAAACGTTTTTGCTTTCAGTCCCGTGTGATGTGGCCTTCGTTAGTTCAGCGTCTTTTCCTTTAACAATCGTTTGCAAACGACAAAGCTGGACACGACGGTATGTGTCGATTGCTTGCTTACCGACAACAATATTAGCAAGTGCTTTGATCGCAAGACCATAACTTTGATGAGGGAGCGAATAACTTCTCCTCCGAAACAATGCGTGGTGCGGTTTCGGAAAGATTTGAGAAAAGGCATCAAGTAATTGTTCGGAGCTAACTCATCGAAAAACTCTGGCGAACAAGTCTAAATTACTTACTCTCACCAAATATATGTAATAATTTAAAACCACGATTTCCAGTAAATGTTTGTCACCTCATGGAATCAGCACTGCTGAGAGAGTGTGTAACGACTTATTAAGAACGCTGACTTAGGTGGGCCTTCATATTAAGTATGCTGGATGTCTCGATAGCATTTCATTCCACCAATCAGCGAGTCCTTCTGATGAGTCACCTGTTATCTCGCCTGGGCATCACTGGCACTGCTCTGTTGTGTAATAATAATAATAAAAATGTACTTGATAAAGCGCCCTCAGAGAACTTAATCTCTGAGGGCGCTTTACATTTGCTGCCAAGGGAAATGCAATTGAATTATAACTAAAATCACGCTTGAAAAACAAACGAAATTAATGTTATGGTTAGGGGTGGCATGCACAGGGTCAGCATGCAAATGTGGTTAGTGGCAGAATGAATAAGTACATCGAGGACGAATCACAGGGACCCACTAAATGCTGTCCTAAACAGGTATGTTTTTAAGTTCCTTTTAAATGTGGTCAGGTCAGGGGATGTTCTGACGCAGGTCGGGAGGGAGTTCCAGGCTTTGGGAGCATACGAACTAAATGCACGGTCTCCAAAGGATTCAAGGTTTGTACGAGGTATTTCTAGACTGTTGGATTCCAAAAAGCGGGCGGTACGATGCTTGGCCTGATGGGGGAGTATATCTGAGAGATAGGCAGGAGCCATAGAATGAAGGGACCTAAAAGTGAGCGACAAAACCTTGAAGTCAATACGTTGCTTGACTGGTAGCCAGTGCAGGTCGGCGAGAAGTGGAGTAATGTGGCAACTGCGACGCTCACGACAGACAAGCCTAGCTGCAGAGTTTTGCACCAGCTGCAATCGCCTGATCGCACATGCTGGTAGGCCAGTAAGCAGTTAGTTGCAGAAGTCGAGACGGGATGTCACGAATTCATGGACCAACTTGGACGTGGTATCCTTATCTAAACGAGCCCGAATTTTAGCAATGTTGTGAAGCTGAAAATAGGCAGATTTGAGTAATGGCTTTAGGAATCTTTGTAATTTGAAATCGTTGTAGGAGATTTCATAATGTGCAACTCAGTGGCCAACGGTCATCCTGTGAGTCTTTAAAGTAGCACCCTGTGTGTGTGGGCTCCGACCTCGGTCAATTTTTTCACAATCTATTCTGTCCCTCTTGGTGACTCGATCGTGTACAAATGTAAAGCGCCTAAGAAGAGGTTAGGTTCTTTGAGGCCGCTTTATCAAGTGTATTGTTATTCTTATCATGCGGTCGCCAAGCACACTCTAGGCTTTCATTTTAGCGCATATGACGCACAGCTTTATCTGTGCTTTTGTACCTCCACACTTTCCTTCGCGAGGGACTATCTCCAACCCCTTAACTTACTAAGTCAACTGAACGCTCGCCCAACCCTCGAAATTGGCTCAGCCAGCAGCCAATATCTTCTACATTCCCTGCGTGCAACCTAGGCGTCCAGTTCAAAGTGAACTTTGATTTGATGGCCATACAAATAGCTCTATAGTCAAGTCCGCCTGGTCTCAGCTACGCACGCTTGCAAAAATGTGAGCCTAGTCTGCTTAGATAAGGGTTAAAAAGCCTCGCTAGTTCATGAATCTGTGACATACCGTCTATATATCTGCAAAAATTCTCGCAGATCTTCCGTACTGTCGCCTAAAACGCCAGAAGTTAATGCAAAACTTGGCAGCGATGGCTTTGCCGTCGTGAGCGGCCCGATTGGAGTCGGTGTACGGCATGGCATGACCGCTGTTGAACGCTCATGTTATCTTAAAGCGCGCTGGCTTGCTGCATGCTTCGTTGCTGCAGTGCTCCGTTGCAGTGGCGGCGTCACCCGTGCGCTATATGTGCAACTCGCCAGCCAATCTCCAAAGCTCGGACCTTAAAACCTGTACTTGTTGCTCGGCGGCAATGCTTAGAAACATTGCGAGCGATGCATCTGTGGCCTAAGGCCGTTAGTGCGGAGGCCAGTACACCAACTTTACATTATGCACAAAGCCAGCTTTTTACGAGCATAACATTCATACCACCAGCCACTAAAGTAGCTGCATGGCATAAGCTGCCGTCACCTTTATTCTCTACCGGTAGCACTTTTTTTGAAGAATTGGAAATAACAATTAGACCATCCAGCCGGTAGCAAAATGCCATTTCCACCGACGTAGCATCTTCTAGAAAACCGACCAGGACTAGAGAACCAGGTAATTTAGGTCATCTAGCAGAAAATGCTGGCTACGCAACCTTTGCACCGAAGGAGTACAGAAAGGAGGCCTCGTTTGACCCGTCTAGAAAGAAGTTCTCGAGCAATTAGCCTCAAGCTGCGCACCAAAGCTGCGCGCCCAAGCCAGGCTACACGGGAGGCTCATGCAGGGCAGGGAAAACAGTTATCCCCCTGAAGAAACTCCCCCTCCGCCATCGGCAGCAGCGTGCCCACCGTGGCGGTCCGCGAAGTGAACCTGTAGGGCCAAGAAACCCGGTAGCCATCCGGGGCCGGCTACAGGGCTTCCGAGGACGAAGATTAAGGACGCGCCCCCGCGCGGTGCCAGTTCGCACTGCACTACTGACGGAGCAGCTTTGTTCGAAAGGAAGGCTACGGCCTCTGCGACCCATCCCAGCATCAGCGGTACGGAAATCCACACGGTATCGCGCCAATGAGACCGGGGCGTAAACAACGTAGCACGGTTGAATGTCAACTCGAACTCAAGCGTCAACGCGCGCAGACAGCACTCGAGCCTAGCTAGCAATAAGCTGTGCGATTCCAGTCGCAGGTGGAGCGCGCGTCCGTTCCGGTCCGTTTTTGGTTGGCTCCGGTCGGCTCGCCCTTCAGCGCCCCACCCACGGGCACTTTCCCCTTTCGTGTCGGCCCAGAGTGTCTCCTCCGCGTGCTTTAGCGTGCTGGCCCAAGCGCGATGCTGGTTTATTTGCGCACGCTTGCCTAAGCCTGCTGCCACGCGTGGCGTCGTTTATCCTTGGCTATTTCTACTTTCTTTACAGCGAGTTGCAAAGCTACTGCGTAACAAACGCACGTATTGTGCGCTGCCTCCACGACCGGTCAGAACTGGCTGCCGGAAACGCAGCCCTCGCAACGGCGCCAGCCTCACCGGACGAGCGGTGAACGCCGGCGACGCCTCAATCTAGTAGAGCGGCTAGTTACTTGTAGGCGCCTCGCCAATGGACGCCGATACGCCGGAAGCAGCAGGAACGCGGCACAGACGAAGAGCGCTCATACTTTTGGCGTATTCAGTCCGTATTCAGAATGTAGACAAGCCTGTTAGACAGCAGCGGACGGCGACATGCGTTGTTCAACAGCGGCCATGACTTACAGTGAGAGCTTTTGTGGCCGAGAGCTCAAATCAGCTTCAGTGCCAACGCCCCAAGTCTGGCATCCCATGTGCCTGCTCTCCTCGTGGCTCCGGCTTTTTATATTATTATTATTATTATTATCTTTTGCCTCGGCCATAGATTCTCGCATTACTGCATAATCGCGAACAGCGATTGTCAGCGATAGTCTGGGCTGGTTTAGCTGGCGCCGCCGCTTCACTGCCTCTTCCTTAAATAAAGGTCACCCTCGGCCATGATAAAAAAAATTAGCAGCCAGCTGCGGTAGGTGTCGACGCACGGCTGCACCAATCTCGCGTCAAGCTCGTACACAAATTTACAACCGAGGGCTTTCGGGACGTCTGCTAAGCTGTCGTTGCTGCTGTCTCCTCGCCAACAGCCGTCCCACCACCATCGAGCTGGACTTTAAAGCGTCTCCAGAACCGTCGGCTTCTCATACGTTCAGTAAGTCAGCACTTCACTTGGCTAGAGGCAGACGAACGCCTTTAGCCCTAGTGCCATCTTGATAGATATCCGAAACGATCTCATACCGGAACAAGATGATTAAAACGCAACACAGGGCGGAGCACACCTCACTGCACCGTTGCACGAGCTATCGTAGTCGTATCATTCTCAGTACTGCCATTGCCTCAGAAATCCAGTCTTGTCTACTTTTAGTTCAGTTAGACAGTCTTTGGGGTATTATAGACAAGGTCCGGTGTCCAACCGTCTCTTAGAAGCATACACCAACGGTCTGACTTATGAAACGCAGTGAACAGTCGACTTACCACGAATCGGAACAAGAAATCAAATGCATTTGCTTTTACGACGCGCCGACTCAGTAGCAGCCACAATTGTATTGCAGCCGGTAAATTGGTTTGTCACAATACGTAGCATGGTCGTAACCACTTCACTTTGATCGCATTCATGTATTCGATGATGACGACATCGCATCCACCAGGTTGCAAAGTCAATGGGATTATCACAGAAATCGTCATGCAGATGTAATCACTCAGCGAGAGAAGAAGAAGTCTCCCCAAGTCGGAAAGCATAGGAAAATTAGTCGCCATTGCAGTGCAGAGCTTGCAACGCGAGCAGGCAGTCCTCTCCATCATCGTGCAGCAGCAGTCTACGACATACAGGCGTTGTTCACTACACTGAAAATTTCCAAAGCACAGTTCCTCGTCTGGCATGTAGCAAGGCATGGCTACAGTCAATCTACTCGTAGTGCAGACGTCGTCGGTAGTGGGCTTGAAGTCAAAGGTCAGAGCAGCAGTGTGCACCTAGCGTCAGGAGCAGCAGTCCAGAACCTCGACGGTCCGAACGGTCGCAGTCTCGGAGCTCGATTACAGCAGTCACAGGCTCCACAGTGGTTATAACTGGCTTGGAGAGAACGACACTTCGCACCTCAAATCGTCAGTCGAGGCCAGTGAGGGAACCATACACCTTCGCATTATTGGCAGCCATTTACATGCTCTCGTGTACAATCATTGTACAGTCTCATTCTCTGGCTTCTCGAGCCGTATGTCGGGCTTCCCGATTTCCGCGCACGGAGTTTATACTACGGCCTTCACCTGCGCTACATTGGTCATCTCATCGCCCTTAACATCATCTACATTAGCCAAAGTAAGTTCAAGCCCGCTGCCGTCATTAGCGCACTCAATTTCCAGCCACATATCAGTCTCAACAGACTACTGGTTAACCGCAACATTTAGGTAGATATTTTTTACTTCTGCCCCAGACGCTGGCACACTTCTTAGTGCATCAATCCTCAGTGCATCAATCCTCAGTGCATCAATCTTCAGTTCAATCAGTCCATCAATCTTCAGTGCATCAATCCCCTCCGCACAAGTGCATCTAAATGCCACTACACTCCCGTCTGCAGCCAGTATCGCCTCGCAATATCCATGGTGCGAGCATATTTCAATAATCACTCCGCAACAGTACTCTTCGCTAATTTTCTTAATTTCGCTAAGCACGGCATCTCAATTCGCTGAGGTGCAGCGTGGAATTATTCTGATTCCCTGAGTTCGGCAAAGCAGTCAGCTATTTCCTCGTTCAACGACTCACTGTTGCATTCAGTTTCGTAACTTAAACGGGCCAATACAGAGCTCCATCCTTCAGGTTCAACGTTCGCCAAGTCACAAGTAATGAGACTAGAACAACACGACGGCTAATGGCCCTGAGCCATTATTTCATACTTCCGATACCAAGCGTGCTGTGCTGCTTCCACCTCCGGTCAGAACTAGGCCGCAAACCCAGCACTCGTGGCGGTGTTAATCTCAGCCGACGCGGATCGGCGAATCCCGGCGTCGCCTGAGCATTGCAGCACCGCTAACAACTTGTAGGTTCTGCACCAATGTACTCAGGTATACCGACAGTAGTAGTAGCAACATGGCAGTGACGAAGAGCGCTCGTACCTTAACGTCTCAAGTTCGTATCCGTAATGCAAAAAGTCTATTTCGCAGCGGCAATCAGTTACAGGCGCTCAACAGCGGCTATGACATACACCAACGGCTCTGTGGCCTAGAGCTCAAATCAGTTTCAACGTTGGCCAACGCCCCGAGTCTCGCATCCCAAGTGTCCGCCCTCCTGGCGCCAGCTTTCTATACGATCTTGGTCATAGACTGTCACGAAATTGCGAATAACGACGGTTAACCATAATCCGGCTGGTTTAGCTGGAACCGCCTTTTTAATGGATAGAGATATAAATCTCTTAGACCTCCTTGTTCTCCTGAGTCCTATGCAAACGACCTATCATTATTATTACTCTCAGCCTTAGTTCACTTCCAAGAACGAGATTATTGCAAGCATTATATACGCATATGAATGCCACAATGACACTCTTGAATTTCAATTACTTTAGACTTGCAATGATGCACTTTTAATAGCGTGGAAAATTCACACTCTGCATCGTGGCAGTTTATTTTTGGTTCTGCTTCCAGCGGTTGCTTAACGTAGTGTGGCAGGTCATCCAGTGTCGTAATTGCACACGGAATCTTACTAAATATATTCTACAGGAACAGAAGTGTTCACATTAAGCAATTGAAGTCGGGGTGATACTGAAAAACCTACGACACAGGTGTACGACATCAAAAACTGAACTGTCCTTGTCGTGTAACTATAATGATCAGAAGAGCGCTAGGGGTTCTGTATTGCGACGGAGCGATGAATGATTGCTGCCGTGCGTAAATGTTTGCACAGCTAAGAGGAGGAGCCCGGCGTGCGAGTGGAGTCGGAGAGCATGCCCGATCACGCACAGACAGCTAGCGGGGCAGGCTGACAGGAAGCAGTGTGGCTGCGCGAGCGAATGAAGCCGTGCGAGCTAATGTTTGGAATTCCACTGTGCCGAAGAATTGAAGGCCAGTAAACCGTTGCCCCAGCCACCTGCCAAGCCGTGCAAGCTTGAAGAAACTCAGCGAAATCTAGTTTGGTACTCGCAACAATCGCAGTACATAAATGGTATTAGCTGATTTAACAGCCTCATTTACATAGCGGCAGAAGAGCCTTAGCGGCTGTCACCAGCACCTGCAATTGAAAGTAGACGATCGCCCACTACAGATTCAAACCCGCGACCTCGGTTGTAAAGAGCAAGCACCATACCTCCTTACCTATCTCGGCTAGTACACACCAGGAGAACAAAGATCAATTGGCTGTGCTACGTAAAAGGAGGGGAGTTCCATTTTCCTTAGGAATAATACCTATCTTTTAATCGTGGAGGGATCAACTCTTCAAGAGATTATCGGGTCATGTGTCTGATAATTTAGCAATTTGTTAAGTTTGAGAGAGAAAGAATAACCTCGGTAATCAATGTATCAGTGCCGATTTTCAGTAAAATGTATCTGGGCCTTGTCTCTGGAAAGCCAGAGATACTTTTTAACCTGGCCTATTCTGTCAAGAACCAGTTAGTCTACATCTCAAACAGTAATGAAATCATTTAATGAAGTCAAATGAAGCGGCTAAGATGATCTCAGTAAACTGGGTTTTACCTTTACATCAGCCTAATTTATTTGCTTTATTGTCGCTGTCGCTCGACACTAGAGAACTTGATATTCTACTCGATATTCTTGAGATGCTGGCTAAGTCGAGAGGCTACTTCATAAGCATTGCTTATTGGAAATTTTGTGAGCCGTGATGGCACACTAGCTAAGGCGGTTGCTTTCATGACCTCCGTCCCGAGGTCGTGGGTTCGATTTCTTTGGTGGGCGATCCTTTATCGCCACTGCAGGCGATGGTGATAGCCGTCAAGGCTCTTCTGCCACTTTACAAAAAGAGGCTGTTTAAACAGCTAGGATTTTTTATTCTGAACTTCTGTCTAAGAGCAATCTGAAAGTAAGGTTTAATGCGTTTGACATCGGTTTGAACTTCGATTTGCTGTCTTTGAGAATGCATGCATCTTTAGCAAAAATAATGATACACTTGATAAAGCACCCTCAGAGAAATCAGTTTCTTTCTAGGCGCTTTAACTTGCTGCAAAGAAAACATGATCGAATAGTGAGTGATATCATGCTTAATAAAGAACATGAATAACACGGTTAGGAATGACATGCACAGGGTCAGCATGCATGAGTTGTTAGTGGCAGCATGCATAGTGTCAGAACGCAAAAGCACATAAAGGACGAATCACAAGGACCCAATAAATGCTGTCCTAAATAGGTGTGTTTAAAGTTTTTTCTAATTTGGTCACGTCAGGGAATGTTCTGACGAAAGTCGGGAGTGAGTTCCAGGCTTTGGAAGCATACAAATAAATGCACGGTATCCAAAGGATTTGAGGTTTGTACCAGGTATAGATAAACAGTTAGATTCTGAAAAGCGAGTGATACGTCGCTTAGCCTAGCGGGGGAGTAGATCTGATAGGTGGGCTGGAGCTAAAGAATGAAGGTACCTAAAAGTGAGCGACGAAACCTTGAAGTCGATCAATTGATTAACTGGTAGCTAGTGCAGGTCGGCGAGCAGTGGGTGATGCGGTAACTGCGATGAGCGACAGACAAGCCTAGCTTCGGAGTTTTGCACCAGCTGTCAGTGCCTGACTACCCATGCAGGTAGGCCAGCAAGCAGTGAGTTGAACTGTACAGTATCTCTATTGCATATGCCAATATATACTATAACTAATTCATGTGCCAATCGCCAGGTAGCAGGAGCAAATTCATAAAAGCCTGTAGATTTAAAAAAAAATAGCTGATTCAACAGCCTCTTTTGTATGGCAACCGAAGAGCCTTGACGGTCATCACCACCACTTGCAGCGGCAATGAAAGATCTCCCACCGCAGGATTCGAACCTACGAACTCGGGACCAAGGTCGTGAAAAGCAGCTGCCATACCTAGTGTGCCATCGCAGCTGAAGCCTATGTAGTTAAGTAGACGACTGTGAAAATTATAAACCAGCATGCAAAGTCTGTCGCATGTAAGTCGTCTCTCTTCCTCCTCGGCCTACCTACAGTTCGGTGGACGTTTTATTGAAAAACTCGTTATATGGCCGCTTTTTTTTTAGTAGACGATCTTTGCGGCGTACAGCGTACTTGCAACGAAACCCCTTCATCTTGCTCTCTCCAACTATGGCTTCTTTTCGTGGCGTGGCTTGATTGAGCTGATGTAATGTAATGTATCTCCGTCTGTAACTCCACAAATCATAAAGACAACGTGGGTTACTCAGGAGAGTTTTGCATAGCACACTCACAGCCTAAGCGGCCTTCGGTACGCATTCGGTAGCCAACAGACTTCGTCTCACGCAACAAAGAGAAAGGGGAAGCATAGCAGAGTTAGGAGAGCAGTTGAGGTAGTGAGTAGAATAGAAGTAGCAGCTCAGGACCGCTGAAAAGGATGTGCAATGGTCGGCAGTAGGAGAGTGGTTGTCGTTGCGTAAGAATTGTGGAAGCGAGTTCCACAGTCTAGAACCTGCAGAGCTAAAGCTTCTGTCGCCAACTGTCTTTAAGCGGAGGAATGGAACAGCTAATGTATTGTCCACACAGGACCCAAGGGCGCAAACAGGCTGAAACTGATGCAGCAGTTCAGCTAGGTACGAAGGAGCCAAGCCATGGCGGGCCTTGTGGGTCAGCATAAGAAGTTTGCTCTGTATCCTTTGTTCAACCGGAAACTATCCTAGCTCTTTCAGCAAAGGAGACACGTGCTCAAACCTCTGGGACTTGAAGACTAGCCTTGCAGCCATATTCATAGTCTGCTGTAGCAGCATAATAGCTTTCTTTGGCAGCCCAGCCAAAAGAAAATTACAATAATCAAGCAGAGACAGAACTAAAGAGCTAGTGAAATTGTTTACATGCCACTGTGGGAGACAGCTCCTAATCTTGGATAAGGATCGGATGTGATGGCTAGCTGTAGAGGCAGTCTTCTGAATGAAGCTTTTGAAATTGAGGCAGCTTTCGAAAACGACACCTAAATGTTGAGCACGTGGTGAAGGTCGCACAATAGCATCACCTATTAGAAAAGCAAAGCCTTTTAATCCAGCCACACGCTTAGGGTGTCCTATGAGCAGCAGTTCGGTTGTATCATCATTTAATTTCAGGAAGTTTTCAGAATCCAGGATCGAATATAGGCAAGGCAAGCATTCAGTTTCTCAGTTGCTGCAGAAGATTCTGACGGTTTGAATGACAAATACAACTGATTATCGTCAGCATAGAAGTGATATCCTATTCCATGTGCCTTAATGACTTTTCCCAGAGGTTGTGTATACATGGAGAACAGCAAGGGACCAAGTACAGACCCTTGAGGGACTCCACAGGTGACCCTTCTCGTGTGTGAGACCTGATCCCAGCACGACACGGATTGAACACGATCAGACAAGTATGATTTAAACCCCGCCAGTGCTTCGTGTGCCAGACAGATCGTTATTCTCAATCGTTCAAGCAGAACTTCGTGATCAATGGAGTCGAAGGCAGCAGATAGATCTAGCAGAGCTAGGGCAGTGACTTTCCCGTCGTCGTTGCCACGTAGAATGTCATTGTTAACACGAGGAGAGCAATTTCAGTAGAGTGCTGCCTCTTGAACCCTGATTGAAATGTATCTGACATTCCATTGTTTTCAATATGTTCAACTAGCTGCTTAGCAACAATTTTTTTAAGAATCTTTGATAAAAAGGAAGAAGGGAAGCTTGGCGATAGTTTGCTAGGACCTCTGCGTCTAATCAAGGCTTTTTAAGTATGGCTCGAACGATTCCCGATTTGAAGGACTTGGGTACGACCCCTTTTCTCAGGGAAGCATTGCAAATTTTGGTTATGGCAGTGCTAAGTTGGTCTGCTAGTGAATACCACAGAGATGAAGGTATAGGGTCTTCAGGAGACGAGCTCTTTTTGCTAGACCTTATTAAGGCAGCCACATCACATGCAGAAACATCGGAGAACCTTTTAAGGAAGGTCACAGGTTACTTTTACTTACTATTCTATTGCGTATCACTTTGCAGCAAATGTAAAGCGCCTAGAAAGAGATTAAGTTCTCTGAGGGCGCTTTATCAAGTGCAATATTATTATTATATTATTATTACAGGTTGAGGAACGGCAATTGCTTTTGTTGGAGGGGGCTTAATGGAGGCACAAATGTGCACAATTTTTTCAGTAAAGAAGGCTAAACACTTTTCGGCTGAGCCCTTAATATCTGGGAAGTCAGTCCTCACAGAATTGGCCAGTAAATGGTTTACCGTCTTGTAAATGTGCTTAGTGTCCGACTGGCAGGAATTCAGCTTTCTAATGAAAAAAGAAGCCCTGGCTTTTCTTTAGCTTTCGGGTGTTAACTCGAAGGAAGTCTTTGAAATTGACTAGATCTGCCTCAGACCCCGATTTCTTGAAACGATGTTCCAACCTGCGCTTACCCCAGCGCATCTTAAGGAGTTTTTTAGTAAATTGAAAGGAATCTCCACGACTTTAAACACGGATAGAGCGAACGGAAGCACGCTTGTCAAGAGCACTCCTGAGTGTCATGTTAATCGCATCAGTGAGGGTATCAAGGCTGCCGGTCGAGTCTGAATGCAGGTCAGGAAGACCTGCATCACAAACAGATTTCAAAAACTTGACCATGTCAATACTTTGTAAGTTACGTTGTTTGGCAAATTCGACATTGCCCTGTACGTACGAGGGAGCAGGAACTGTAAACGAGACCAAACAATGACCTGAGAGGGTAGGTGGGCACACCACAAAGTCAGTGGGGAGGACATCCTTAGTGATCACGAGATCTAGAACGCGGCCAACGACGTGGATGCTATGATTAACGTGTTGGGCCAAACCAAAATTCTCCAGACAGTCAAGAAATGAGCAGACCTGGCTGTTTCTCGGGTTTTCAACGTGAATATTGAAGTCTCCTACAATCAGCAACGGTCTGTCACACACAAATATTTTAGTGAGGAACTCTGAAAACTCCTCTATAAACAAGTTTAGACGGCCAGAAAGAGGCCGGTATATCACAACAGTGAGAGGCATTTTCTTTGATGAAGACCTGATAGCAACCGATTCAAACGATGACCCATGCGAGAAGCTGCACATTGTACAGCCAAACGATTCGCGAACAACAATTGCAAGCCGGCCACCAACCTTGTCAGAACGCATGGACTGATAGAATGAGAACCCGGGTGGGGTGGTCTCGTAAATACAGCTACTGGAACAAGGCGTCATCCAGGTTTCGGTAAGCAGAAATGCATCTAGCTTCTCCCGGACCACCTGATCACGGATAAGTAATCCCTTGTTTCTTAGCGAGCGGACATTTAATAGGCGGAACTTAAGAGGCTGTCCAACTGGACGACGGCGATGAAGTGGCTTGTATTCTCTACCGTTTGCGACCAGCCCGGCGGGCACTGGCTCTTCGAATTTGAATTGGACCTTGGTAACGGCCGTCGGACGACGTTTCACAACGTGCTGTGCTACGGCGGGTGGGCTACTACCGCAACAAGTACTATTCAGCGCTTTAAACTTACGAGTCGTAGGTTTGATAGCCGAGCTGTTGATAGGGCGAACGCAGGATGCAGGAAGGTTCTCACTGACCCGCTGGAGAAGGCCCGCCGGTAGGTATCGACTAATGGCGACATTGCACCTTATGCTAAGCAGGTCCTGTTTTGTGTAGCATATCCGAGGACAGCTCATAAATAGTCACAGCAAAGATAGCAGCGGAATACCCGAAGGTATTACGGAGAAATCAAGTAAAGGTCCACACCACGCTAGGAGTCGCCCGAGGCCGCTCTTCAGCACTGATTAATGCAAAGATGTGGCATTCTGTATGCTTTCAAGTTCTCTACTATAGACAGATAGCATTTTTAGCTGATCCAATAGCCTCACTTGTATAGGGTCAGAAGATCCTTAAAAGCTGTCACTACCGCATGCAGTGGGCAAGAAAAGAGCGCCCACTGGAAGACTCGAACCCGTGACCTAAGTCGTGAAGAGCGAGCAACTTATGTTTCAGCCATGACACTCTCTTGTCACGAGCTAAAAACGTTTCTGTTCCCCACAGCATTCGCTGGGTCCATGTAAATTGTCCATGATGTGCTTATGACTGTGCATGTTTAGCAATGCACTCGTGTGTAGAGCAGAGGTGGACGACGCATATTCATATAAGCAAAAAGCAATATAATGGATCGTCGTCGGGTACGTAGCGAGAGTTGGCGACAGTAAAAATACTCATAGCGAACACACCATCACCCGCCAGGTCACGGATAAACAAAGAAATTTGACAGGTATCACTGAAGCAGTCCGTCCCAGCAGTAGATTGTAGTAATCCTTTCTCGGAGCAAGTTGGAATAGTAGCATGCTCCGAAGAGGCAATAACTGTTACAGGAAGAAAGGTCATTCCAATCCTCGCATTTTCAGTTAAGGCTTAAGTAGCTGCTCCATCCCTACTCTTAAAAGACGTTAGTGACTGAAGCTTCAGGTTCTCTTCTGGTCCTCGTCATCTTCAAGCCCTTCAGACTGTGAAACTCAATCATACAATTACACTAACCACATTTGTATGCTGACCCTGTGCATGTCACCCCTAACCATCTTATTCATGTTGTTTATCAAGCACGATACAACTCACCATTCGATCGAGTTCCCTTTGCAGCAAATGCAAAGCACCTAGAAAGAGATTACGATTTCTCTGAGGGCTCTTTATCGAGTGTATTCTTCTTCTTCTTATTATTATTACAATTCCTACCCGACATCTACTCTCCTGCTGACTCTATCACATCGTTTCCTGCCGTCTGTGCTACTTCCATGCTACTCACTACTTCAACTGCATTCATGAATCAGCTATGCTTGCCACTTTCTCCTTGTATCGTGAGATGAAATCTGTTGGCTACTGCATGCGGACTGGAAGTCGCATAGGCTCTAAGTGTGCGAAAGAAAACCCTCCTGCGTAACAAACCTACTTAATCTCGTTGAGTTTGTGGAGCTACAGACGGAGGTACACTACAGCTTCAGTGCACCTGCACGTTGCAAGTAGCCAGCCCCACTCTTTCGTGCAAAATAATAAACTCTAGCTCACCAAGCCGTATATTGGGTTTACAATTTTTCACAAACCGTTGCTTTACCAAGGCCCCCTCCCCGCAAATGTGCTATGTTGCTCACCTGACTGTCACTGAGATCTGTATCATTAGTTCTATTAAGTTCATTTGTGCAGCCGCCATTTGCATACTTTTATTCTAGCTTCTTGGCAATCTCGGCATCTCGGCATTGCGTCAGACTGTAGGATATCAGTATACTAAAGTTTCTTAAACCTAGTTACCGCCAGCCTTCGCTTGCAGCAAATGTAAAGCGCCTAGAGAGAGAGAGAGAGAGATTAAGTTTTCTGAGGGCACTTTATCAACTGCATTATTATTATTATTATTTAAATACCGAGTATCTGAAGTCAGAGCACTAAAATTAACTGTAAATTTACCCCAGAATTCAATCATGCGTAGCTATGTGTGCTATCACGGGAGCTAAAATTGGGGGTATAGGCACATTTCCACACTTCATGTAAGCTCGGCGCAGCTTCGATCTGCAATTATCATAGGTTTTTCCATGTTCTGCTCCGAAATACACCGAGGTACTAGGTAGGGATTTGACTGATCCGGGCAGCGCAACTCCGGCCGATTCAGCCCCAGATTTGGCCCCAGAGCTCCTCGAGTAGTGCATGCTTCCTAACTGTCCAGATCATAAGGCATGATTTGGCACTTCGCGAGACTATTTAGTCGCGAACTGCAAACCTAGATGATCGCCAAAGGTCAAGAAGTGAAGTACCAGTCTTTTAGATTTACTAACGACGGACTTGATTTCTCGAGGTATCTATTGTGCGTATCGGCACGCCGTGCGTCAATGAGGCCAGCCTTGCAATCCGCAGGCCGAGATAAAGGCAACGCGAGCAACAACTCATTATGCACGCCTGCCGATAAAGGCTGAGTAGCGGAAGCTGGAAATCTCTTCTTCTTCTTCCGCATCTTCTCAGCTTCCTCGATGGCTGCCTCCGCCGCACAATGTCCACCTTGTCCAGGCTTGCCAAATAAGCCCACATTTTTCCGCTCTGCGCTATGATGACGTAGCCTAGTATTCCTTGGCCACGTCGGCTTAGTGACGTTCCGTTGGTGTACCGGCGGTGGATGCGAGGTCATTTGAAATCTTTGGCGAATTCGAGCCTAGTTCGGCGCATGCATTTCTGCGGCGACGATGGTCAATCGAGTGAACGTCGCATGCTCGTCAGCGACCGGAACTAGGTTCAATATTTGCTCCTAGTTCGATTTCAACCTACTCGCGATCGCAGTCAAAAAAGATGGCGCTATGAAAGCGAAGCCCGCGATGGACGCGGGGCTGGCCGTAGCCGCCTTCGCGCGCTGTTTAACTGTATGCGCCCGAGCCCGGGCGCTGCTCTTAAGTCCGATGGCCCAGTGGCAGCCATCATTGTAGGGTCGAACGTATTCCGAAGTGACGGCGCGACTTGGAGCGAAAGGAATACTTTATAGTAGCGAGAAACACACACTCTTTGAGGATCCGCGAATAAAAGATGGCGTATTTTAGAATGCGGCGACGACGATACTCGTAATTCATTGGCCAGTGCATTCGGCTACGTCCTTAGCAAGGGCGGTCGGCGTGTATAAAGCAGCCTGCCTTCGCCGATGTTGTCTTAGCTAATTCAATTAGCTCGGTACTCTAACGCTGCGCTCGCCTTTGGAGACGACGTCTGCACGGTAGCCCGCAGCCGGTCTGTTTTCTGGTGGCGGCTTGACTCTGGAATATGTCACAAATTCCGGCTGTAATCAGATGGGAAGGGGTAAAATTAACCAGCTGCCGGCTAGCTCTCGCCGCCGCCCCGTCTCACCCGGCGCTGCCGCCGCCGCCGCCGCCGCCGCCGCGATTGCCGCCTGGGGGCGCTCGCGTCGCTGCTTTCGTGCATCCTTTCATCTCTGCCGACCTGCACTGATTCCCAGTTAAGCAGCGCGTCGACGCCGAGGTTCTGTCGCTCACTCGCGTATGTCCTTTCATTCTTTGGCTCCTGCCTGCCTGCCTATCGGATCTACACGCCCCCACGAGCCTAGGCATGGGAACGCACACTTTTCGGAATCTAGTCGTTTACCTTGTGCGAATCTCAAATACTCGTGCATTTAGCGAGTACGCTCCCCCCAAAGCCTGGAGCTCGCTCCCGACTGACGTTGCGACATACCCTGACTTAGCCACATTTAAAAAGAAAGTAAAAGCGCATCCATTTATCACAGCATTTAGTGGGTCCATGCGACTCTTTCTTTGTGCGCTTATTCGTGCTGATACTGTGCATGCTGCCACTAAGCATAATAATAATAATAATGCACTCGATAAAGCGCCCTCAGAGAACTTAATCTCTTTCTAGGCGCTTTACATTTGCTGCAAAGTGAAATGCAATTGAATGGTAAGTAAAATCATGCTTGAAAAACAAACAAAATGAATAACATGATTAGGGGTGACATGCACAGGGTCAGCATGCAAATGCATATTTGCATGCTGACCCTGTGCACTTTATCTGTAACCGCTTTATGCTTGTTGATATTGAGTACGTTACCACTAGCCATCTGATTAAGCTTCCTTTACGGCACGCATAAAGTGCCTAAAAAGAGATTGAGTTCTCTGGGGGTGCTATAGAACTGAGCTATTGAGCACGATGGATATTGCCCTCGAAGAGCACCATTCTCTCGCAAATACCGCCTCATCCTAATCAATTTATAGAATTAGAACTACAGACGTCTGTAGGCCCACAGCAACCAGCGGCGGAGGTGGAGCTGCCCTATTTTTCGGTCGCTTAGCTTCGCTGTTGGTGGTATGGCCGCATCGCAGCTCGAGATTTCCTGGCTAGCGATCAAAGTAAGAGCAGCGGCCGTCGGCTCGACGCACGAGTGCGTCAGCTGCCCAATCGGTCATTAGCAAATGGCTGCCCTCTGCCGTCTAGTCATCTCGCCGTACCTCGCTCTAGATTGAAATCTTGTTTTGATCGAGCCCTCAGCTCCCATGCATCGATAGTCTGGAACTTCCGGCTGCAGTCCTCCATACAGGAAAAGACGGCAACGAGAAAGACGCCGACAGAACTGTAGCGATGACGTAATAACTATCCGAGTCTCGTCGAGTGGCATTTGGTGTGCTGGCGGCAAGCGCTGCCATTGATTGCTTCAGCAGCTGTCCGGTCATGGAGCGGCTCTGCATTTGCGTTTCAATTTAGTCACTGCCGCAGTTTGACTTACCGCCAGGAGAGCTCTAGTAAAAGCTGCTTGGGAGTTATCTTCCCGTCGGAAGTAAATCGCTGGAGCCAGTAGAAAGTTACCTTCCGATTGCAGGCAGTTAGTATGTCACGATTCGCTTCAATGGTGCATGTGCATTTTTGAGTTCGGTATTCTATTGCCAGTTTTCTTAATACCAATCGCCCGCTACCGCCGATTGGGCTGATCCGTTCAAAACAAAAAGCTGGTCGCCTCCAAGTGCGGACGGTGGTGGTTGCGGGATTT